>JARQOC010000003.1:373643648-373664312 GCA_033576535.1 Allobates femoralis
GCATTTTGTAGCCCTCTCAGCCATTGACAATACTAATAAAAACGCATGACCACAATCTGCACCAATAACACAACAAAAACACGTGTTTTGTGGTGCAATTTTTAGCCACAGAGTTATGTTTAGCAGCATTTTGCTGCAGAAAAGTCTGCACCAAAAAAGCAGCGTCGGGACATAGCCAAAGTGTTGTGTTACATTCCATTATAAGGCTAGGGTCACACTTGCGGGGTGGATGTGGGATTTGCATGCGTTTTTCACACTTGTCTTTTGTGAAAAACGCATGCAAAAAAGCATCCATAGGCCCCCATGCAAAAAAACGCATGCACCAATTGCCAAAACGCATGGCTAAAGTGCCATGTGTTTTTTGGATGCATTTTTGGCTCAGTACCAAAAAAAGTCTCTTGAGTCATTTCTTGGTGCTGAGCCAAAAACGCATGCGTTTTTGTAACATGGAGCCCTATGGGTCACGCATGTGAAAACGCATGGCACTAAATGGTACCATGCGTTTTCACATGCATTTTCGCATGCGTTTTTTAAGGCTGCTCCTGACCTACAAGCAAAAACGCAGTCCAAAATCGCAGGCTGTCAGGAACAACCTTAAAAAACTCAGCCAAGTGTGTCCCTAGCCTTAGTAGGCAAGACCTTCAGAACCAAACATGCCTAAAATGTTACCAATTGCAATGCAAAGTATATGGCTGGGGTCAGACTTGGATATGGATCCACGTTTCCAGCCAGCGCTGAAACCGGATAACGTTAACAACAAGTGCTGGCTGGAAACGTGGGTCCATAGAAACCCTGCGTTTACCTTAGTAGCAGCCGCACACAGAGCTGCATGACAGCCGCTTATCAGGAGCACACAGGAAAACGTTGCAGGCAGCGTTTCCTGTGCTTGGAAGAAAAGTGGACGCACAGCAGCTCTGTGTGCGGCTGCTACTAAGGTAAACGCAGGGTTTCTATGGACCCATGTTTCCAGCCAGCACTTGTTGTTAACGCTATCCGGTTTCAGCGCTGGCTGGAAACGTGGGTCCATAACACAGTGTGACCCTAGCCTATGATAAATTTTTGTTTTGTGAATGGTAATGTGTGTTTTTTGTTTAAGGCTAGGGTCACACTTGGCTGCACTTTTAAGGTTGTTTTTGACAGCCTGTGTTTTTAGGCTGCATTTTTGCTGTTAGGTTTGGAGCAACCTTAAAAAACGGATGCGAAAACGCCATCCATTTTTGCATGCAATTCCCATAGGGCCCCGTGTTACAAAAACGCATGCGATTTTGACTACACACCAAAAAATGCAGCAAGATGCTTTTTTTGGTGCTGGGCCAAAAAATGCATCCAACAAACGCATGGCACTTTGGCCATGCGTTTTTTACATTAGGGCCGATGGATGCGTTTTTCCATCCATTTTTCAGAAAAGACAAGTGTGAAAAACGCATGGAAAAAACGCATCCACGACACCAGTGTGACCCTAGCCTAATTCTTTCTTTTTCTGCATGTTTCAAAACATGACTTGAGATCATAATGTTGAGCAAAGGAAAGTTCACATTTGTGCCCATGTCTTTGGTAGCATATTTTTTTTGAGGGGGTTCCTGGTTACATTGCAGTAAGACATTTTTTACCATCCTTAAGGCCCCGTTACACGCTGTGATGTGGCAGCGATCCGACCAACGATGTGGATCACTGCCACATCGTGAACTGATCGCTGGTGAGCTGTCACACAGGCAGACTCACTAGCAACCAGTGGACCAGTGATTTCGTGGAAAAGAATAAAATATTCTTTCCATGATGTCTAGCTCCCTGCTACCAGACTGCAGTAAGCAGGAGCAGGCTGGTAACCATGGTAAACAGCGGGTATCTAGGCAGCACCTAGTTACCCAATGCATACCCTGGTTACCAGCCTTCTCCGCTTACAGGCTGGTATCCAAGGTACACAGCGGGTAACCAGGGACAGTTAACGGATCCATTAACGGATGGTGCCTATATGTGCCATTTGTTAACGGATCCGTTTCACATAGGGCCCCATGTTAAAAAAATGGATCCTTTTTTTACTGCATCCAAAAATCGCTGCTTGCAGCATTTTTTGGGTCCTGTTAAAAAACACATAGCAGAGCAGTCATATTTGAGGCCAGGATCCGTTAAGGGTACCTTTACACACGGCAACTTTTCTAGGAATTTCACTGGCAACTTACTGGTTGCAGTGAAATCATGGACACATTGTTCTATCTTGTTGCTGTGTACAAATGGAACAATGTGTCCATGATTTCACTGCAATCAGTAAGTTGACAGTGAAATTCCTAGAAAAGTTGTCACGTATAAAGGTACCTTTAACAGCATCAGTTTTTGGACTGATGCAAATAACGGATCCAGGGCTTATGTGTGACCCCAGGCATAGACTGTTCCAATTTGAGGGCTCAGTCCCACTGTCAGATCTTTTGTTCCAACATCCTGTCACCTCTCCCTTACTGCTATGTAGCTCCTAGCTCCTTCTCCTCTCTTCAGGGGGTGGAGACAGTATTTCTGCAGTGCATAATTTAAAAATTTTCCTCTTATCTGCTCTGGTCTAGTCTCCCCAGGACTTAAACTCTGTAAAAAAGGGGGGTACAGAGAGAGAGAGAAAGCACAGAATCTAAGTGTAGCAATAGGGTCCAATTTGGATGTATAAGGAATGCGGCTGCACTCACCTATTCGATGTCTTGTGATCTTCCTTGTATATCCACTTTGTGGATTGGTATGTTGATTATTTCCTCCCCAGTCTGGAGCAAGGCCCTGGGAACTTGTGAAGGCACTGGAGGTGCACTCATAGGAAGAAGAGACAGTGGAGTTGAAACGCGTTGTATGTTTTCCTAAATAAAAAAATCGATATTGGAATATATCATCGCTTTTTGGCCACCATCCACTGGAGCGCATACTGCCTGGAAAGAATCCTTTCATACAGGACTTAAACTCATGAGCTTTTCATCGGTAGACAGCATCTCTACTAAGAAACCACTGCCTAGACTTAAAAGGAGGATTTGGTGATAATCAGGGAGCCCAGAAGCAGACTATTCAGCTACATAGAGATACATCTGTCTTTTTTGTGAAAGTAAAGAGATGGCATTCACCAGGATCTTCAAATGTGCAGTATTCTTTATTCCATTATCCGGAATAGGAGATTACAGGCAGTGCAGGGAGGGGATAAAGGGTGGACTACGGGCGCTCTGTTTCATGTGTCAAAGCTTCAATGGGTCCATACTAATCTGTGACTATACTTCTGGTCCTTATACAGGTGGAGCATAATTACGTCACAGACAAGATTAAATTAAAATCAAATTAATTATACATAGAACAATCCACGAGAAAAGTAAACAGAGAGGACATAAGAAAATGAATCGAACATAGCATCAAAAATAATTACATTTAACATAGGCATAGAAATGAAGTGTAAAAATTTGTGTATATAGAAATATAGAGAGTCAGATTAACACAGATATAAAGAATCATTATTATGTATATATACGTATATCTTTTGAAAAAAACTGAATAATTAGCATACAATGAAATATGCACCGAACACTCACTTTAAGGTTCAGTTAATCAGGGATACCAGAAGTAGAGTGATAAATATATCCTCAGCTAAACCAAAATTAGAAGGATAGTTTCTATAAAATAGAGTATTATAACAATGGTAGTGTGGCACCCCAGGGTTCATGTGCCACAGTAACACCACCACAAATGGTTAACTCCCCACACAACCCACAACACTACACTAGCGCCTCCAGGCTAGAAAGGGGAGCTAAAGCTGCTTCCCTATATATTCTGGGTGGAGAGGAAGTGGCAGTCAGTTCAGTGCGGGCCAGCACTGAGGAAAAAAGACCTGGGTGTAAAAGAGCTGTGTTAGGCTCACCCCACGGTCCACTGTCCAGTTCCAGGCCAAGTCAGGATCTGAGGAAAAGGAGACAGGGCAGAGAGGAACACACCTGGGAGACTGAGTCCCCTGAGACTCACCCCAGAGAAGCGCATAGAACGGATACCGGATCCGATGCTGTGTCTGACACAAGCAGCACAGTGAACACCGGATTAGTGAAGGTCCCACATCTTCACTGTACCACAGCGAAGCAACACGGCGGGGTCAGGAGCATGGAATAAGACTCAAGTTGCCTAGCAAGTTGGTACTCGTGAGGGGAGAAAGGGCCAGCAGCTTACCTAAAGCGGCAACAGGGCCACACACACAGCGCAGAAACAGGGAGCCAAAGGACCCGGCCAGGGTGGGAGCAACCCGGCCCCTGCACAGACTCTGTGGACAGTACTCAGCTGAATTACCATTTGCTTCAGTACAGACTTGGAAAACTACAAAACCGTGACTCTGTGTGATCCTTGCAAACCCTGTTCTCACTCACAAACTGTTTTCATCCTTTCTGCCCGAGGGACTAGGCTCTGCTTGTGGAGAGCAGTCACATCACAGGCTGCCATCCATCATCCCCGGAGTTTCTGCACCCTGACCACACTACGGGTGGCATCAAAACTTTATCCTCTGTAAATAACCCCGGGACACGGTCCGGACCAAGACCGCCGTGATAACCTCCGATATCGAGTACCCCCTCCCAGTGGGCTCCACAACATGGCGTCTACAAACAGGATCTACTTTACCCGGTAAACCAGGCATTGTGTGCCGTGATTTGTGAGAGAAACTGTTTTGAAGCTGCCGCCATTATAGAGCGCGTGGCAAACAGAATTTAAACTGCGCCACAAGGACTGTATTTTTGAATTGCCGCCATTACAAAGTGCGCGACGTGCGAGAAGAAAGGGGGAGTGTCATTGTGGGCGGCACTCTGCAAAGTGCTCTGACGTCATCAGGTGGGGAAGAGAATTCCTGTCCCACCGTGGAACCTTTAATAGACATCCAGACGGAAGCGGAAGACCAGGAGGGTCGACATTAACTAAAAGGGCGCAGGATGTCGCAAAAGGAGATGCTGCGGCACCGTACAACAGCGGAGCATCCGGCGGTGCTGCGGCGAAAGGAGCAGCACCCATCATGCTGCTTCTGATGCCGTACACTCCGGGAGCAATGTGGCTACCATAATACTCAGGTGAGACCAATACCCTCAATGACTTTGTTACCAAAATCAAAGCGTACTACGTTATGTAGCCCCTAACAGAAGCCCAGTGTGTCGGTATGATTATTGGGCAGTTAACCGGCAATGCACAGCAGGAAGTTATGTCCTGGCCAGACACAGACAAACACACTGTAGAGCATCTTATGGCTGGACTGAAACAGCATTTGAGTCCAGTGCTGACACACGGGCTAAAATGAGGTTCTTTGGATGCCAACAAAAGCCTAAAGAGAGACTATGCCTTAAACTTGCAGGAAGTGCTCAAAGCACTTAAACTAGCAGAACCTGCCTTAGCCCCGGGAGCTGACAAAATGCTGATAGATCAGTTCATAGAGGGCCTCCTATCCCTTTCTCACAGAGGACAGTTGAGCATGATGACCATCCAGGATCCTGGAATAACTTTTGCCCAGCTAAAAGATAGAGTCATCCATCTATAGCAGAAAGAGGAGCCCCGGGATATAAACTCTAATCAAGGCCCTGCAGCAGCACCCCAGCAGCCAGGAGCATCAGCGACATCTGCCATGTTAGCGACTGCTGCTGAACACAGAGAGCCTATCTCTAATGAGTCCCTCAACCAAAAGTTAGATGCCCTGACCGACACTGTTGTTTCCATGGCTAAAGCCATCAAGGAGCTGCGTGGATCCAAGCTTGTACCCAAGATCGAGTTGGCGACCAGTAAGGAGGATGTCCCGTGAATGAGGTCCAGGAATACCAAGCGACGAGAGGACGACCCAGCGACCGCTATCAGCTGGATGGACAGACCATTTGCCGCCATTGCAAGGAGCCAGGTCACTTTGCCCGGGAATGTGCTTTAAACGAGAATCCCCTGGGAAGGCGGGCCGCTCCTCAGGTATGAACTCTCAAGGTCCTGCAGCCTGTTATGACAAGTTCGTGGGAGGACGTCCTGTCATCCCTATCATGTTGGATGGCATTCCCTTCAGTACTTTGTTGGATACCGGGTCCCAGATAACATCAATTCCACAGGTCCTGTAACTGGGCTGATTCAGACATTAGTAGTGGTCCCTCTAACATTGCATTGAACTTACGGGCTAGCAATTGTGAAATAATACCACAAGTTGGGTTCAGAGAAATGACCATCAGATTGGGAAGGTAGAATTGAAGAATCAGGGTATTATTATTGTAGATGTTGACCGGCGAGAACGTGAACCAGTAATGTTGCTAGGAATGAATGTAATTGAAAATTGTTTTTCCGAGGTTATTACTGTCTTACAGCAGATCGCTGACACTGCCAGAACCAGGCAACAGAGACTCCTGCAAAAGGAAATAAAAGCCCTGATGCTGAAACAACAGATAGAAACTACAGGAGGTGAAATTGACAGTGTAAGGGTAAATGATCCGATACCCATCATAATACCTCCCAAAACTGAAATGTTGGTCTGGTGTAGCGCCGCAATAGGCATTAAAGGGCGAGACTATCAAGCACTGGTATAATCCATGTACTCAGACTATACTGACGGCCAGAGGAGTAGTTGAGGTACACCGGGGAAGAGTACCAATACGCCTTCTAAATTGTGGGGAAGATGAGGTCACCGTAAGGAAGTATGCTACCATGGCTAAATTATTTACGGTTGATTACAATGCCATCACAGCCATCGAGCCCTTGAACCCATCAAGTCAGGCGGATGACAATGGCTCAGGGGAAAAGCTGGAGGATTGATGCCAAAAGCTACACGTGGGTACCAGTTCTACACCTCCCCATCCAAAACATGGAGTATACCGGATAGTAAAAGAATATTCAGCAAACACCCGTTAGACTTTGGGCAAATGAAAGGGGTAGAGCACACTATACCCACAGGTAACCATTAGCCTATAAAAGAGAGGTATAGACCATTACCACCTGCTCACTATCAAACCACCAAAGACAGGCTCAAAGAGATGAAAACTGCAGGTGTAATAAGAGACCGTTGCAGCCCCTGGGCAGCACCTTTAGTGTTGGTTAGAAAGAAGGACGGAACCATGAGAATGTGCGTAGACTACCGACAGATCAACTGCATTACACACAAGGATGCATACCCGTTACCTAGGATTGAGGAGTCATTAGCCGCATTAAAATCTGCTAACTACTTTTCTACCCTGGATCTGACTAGGGGGTATTGGCAAGTTCCTGTGGCAGAGGCTGACAAGGAGAAGACAGCGTTTACTATGCCGATGTACCTCTGTGAGTTCAATTGTATGCCTTTTGGACTCTGCAACGCACCCGGTACCTTCCAATGCCTGATGCAGAGCTGCCTAGGACATAAGAACTTTGAAATCTCACCCCCGGCTGCATCATCTGCCCCCTGGCTGCTTCATCCCACCCCCGGCTCGTTCATCTGACCCCCAGCCGCTTCATCTGTCCCCCAGCTGCTTCATCTTTCCCCCTGCTGCTTCACCTGACCCCGGCTGCTTCACCTGACCCCCGGCTGCCTCACCTGAACCCCGGCTGCCTCAACTTACCCCAACTGCCTCACCTGACCCCCAGCTGCCTCACCTGACCCCCGGCTGCTCCATCTGCCCCCGACTTCTTCACCCTACCCTGCAACTGCCACAGCCGACTGCCTCAACCGATCCCCCAACTGCCCCATCCGGCCCCTCCATCCGACCTTGGACATCACCTCATCCCGGGACAGCTCCCCATTGACGACCATTCATCCACTACCACAACTTTTTCCCCTCTGCTTCTGACCCCTGCCGCCACACTTACTCCCTACTCTCCGTACACAATGTTCCCACTACTCCTCACTCTCACTCCCATCCTTCCCCCCTCCCAGCAACAAAATACTGCTCTCACCCTCCATCCTGCCTAACCACCTCACCCACTTCACTGACCTATTCATTCACTTTCAATCCTCAATCACCAAACAAGCACGTCCGCCACGTAAGCTCTCCTGCTCCCACCTGCTAACCATCTGCCTACTCCTCCTCCTTGCTGGTGACATCTCCCCCAATCCTGGCCCCCCCATCACATCCCCACAACCACCTTCAACCCACACCCACAACCCATCACCAACCCTCACAACCTTATAACCACTAGCCCTCGCAACCCCACCAACCTCAGACCCATTCCCCCAACCCATGCCCCCCTACCGTTCTACCCGGCGCACTCTGGAATGCCCGCTCGGTGTGCAATAAACTCCCAGACATCCACGAACTCTTTATCTCCAAGAAACTATCGTTCCTTGGCCTCACCGAGACCTGGCTCACCCCCTCCGACACGGCCTCCCCCGCTGCACTATCCTACTGTGGCCTCAGCCTATCCCACACCCCCCCGTCCCTCTGGCAAACACAGCGGTGGAGTCGGCATACTATTGTCCAACTCCTGCGCCTTCAGCCCTATCCCCCCACCCCCCTCCGTCAATGTCCCCTCCTTCGAAGCCCACTCGGTCCGAATCTTTTCCCCCTGCAACCTCCAGCTAGCCATCATCTACCGCCCCCCTGGACCCATCACCTCCTTCCTTGACCACTTCACCACCTGGCTACTTCACTTCATCTCTGCTGACATCCCCACCATCATCATGGGTGACTTCAATATCCCCATTGACACTCCTCGCCCAGCCGCCTCCAACCTTCTTTCCCTGACCACTTCCCTAGGACTCTCCCAATGGTCCTCCTCTCCCACCCACGAACAAGGCCACACGCTTGACCTCATCTTTACCCGCCTTTGCTCCCTCTCTAACCTCGGAACTCCCTCTGTCTGACCACCACCTCTTGACCTTCTCCGCCCTCTCCTCCCCTGCCATTCTAGCCCCTCTTCGCAAACTTGATCACCCTCGCCAAACCCTAAAAGATATTAATCTTCCTTTATTCTCTGAATCTCTTCTCCCTCTCACCGACATACCCTCCTCTGGTGACATCGACATTGCCACCACCCTATACAACACAACAATAACGAACACCCTCGACTTAGCCGCCCCCTCACACTCCACGCTCCACGCATTAACAGGCAATCCTGGCACACCACCCTCACTAAAAACCTAAGACGGGCGTCCAGGGTCACCGAGAGGAGATGGAAAAAGCCCCGCACCTCCGAGCACTTTGCTCTGTTCAAACAATCCCTCATTGACTTCAAGACGGCACTTGCTACTGCCATGCAAGTCTTCTTCTCATGCCTAATAACCTCTCTGTCCCGCAACCCCAAACAGCTCTTCAAAACTTTCAACTCCTTACTACGCCCGCCCGCTCCTCCCTCTTCTCCCCTCATCTCTGCTGAAGACTTTGCGACCTTCTTCAAGGAGAAGATTGACAAGATCAGAAACAGCTTCGGCCCACTATCCCCACAACTCCCCCTCCCACCTACAATTACCTCCTCCTCCATCAGCCACTTCCCCCCCATAACTGAAGACCAACTCTCCTCCCTCCTGTCAAAATCACACCTCACCACCAGCGCCCACGACCCGCTCCCATCCCACCTCATTCCCAACCACACCTCCATTTTCATCCCAGCCCTCACCCACCTCTTTAACCTATCACTTTCCACTGGCACCTTCCCCTCGGCCTTCAAACACGCCCTAATCACTCCCATCCTTAAAAAACACTCCCTCGACCCCACCTCTGTCTCTAACTATCGCCCCATATCTCTTCTCCCATCCGCCTCTAAGCTACTTGAACAGCACATCCACTCCGAACTGTCCTCTCACCTCTCCTCCTGCTCCCACTTCGACCGCCTACAGTCCGCTTCTGATCCCTCTATTCCACCGATACAGCCCTGACCAAAGTTACCAACGACCTACTGACCGCCAAGAACAAACGCCACTACTCCATCCTCCTCTTTCTTGACCTGTCTACCACCTTCAACACGGTTGACCACTCCTCTCCACTCCACTTCTTCTCCGTATCCTGGAATCCCTCGGTATCACCACCTTGCCCTCTCTTGGATCTCCTCATACCTAGCGGACCGGACCTTCAGCGTCTCCCACACCTCCTCCTCACCCTACCCCCTTTCTGTCGGAGTCCCCCAAGGTTCGGTCCTGGGACCGCTACCTTTCTCCATACACACTCTCGGCCCAGGGCGACTCATTGAGTCCCACAGCCTCCAGTACCACCTCTACGCTGACGACACCCAAATCTAGCTGTCCGGCCCCGACATCACCTCCCTACTCTCCAAAATCCCACAATGCCTTTCTGCCATCTCATCCTTTTTCTCTGCTCGCTTCCTTAAACTCAACATGGACAAAACTGAATTCATAGTCTTTCCCCCAAGAAATTCACCCCCACTTTCCAACCTATCCATCTGCCTCAATGATTGTGCCCTCTCCCCAGTCCCCCAAGCCAAGTGCCTCGGTGTAATCCTTGACTCCTCCCTATCCTTCAAGCCCCACATCGAGGCCCTCACCACATCGCTCCGGCTCCAGCTTAAGAACATCTCACAGATCCGCTCCTTCTTTACTCACAACACCGCTAAAACACTCATTTATGCTCTTATCATCTCCCGCCTTGACTACTGCAACCTCCTTCTCACTAGCGTCCCGGCTACCTACCTCACACCTCTCCAATCTATCCTCAATTCCGCTGCCCAACTAATCCACCTGTCCTCCCGCTACTCCCCTGTCTCCCCCCTCTGCCAAGCCCTTCACTGGCTCCCCGCCTCCAAGCGATCCCAGTTCAAAACACTAATCATGGCATACAAAGACATACACAACCTGTCCCCACCATACATCTCCGACCTGGTCTCCCGATACCTACCCTCGTGCAACCTCTGTTCCTCCCAAGAACTCCTCCTCTGCTCCCCCCTCATCTCTTCTTCGCACAACCGCGTCCAGGACTTCTCCTGGGCGTCTGCCATGCTCTGGACCTCCCTGCCCCAACACGTCAGCACTCTCCGACCCTGAGAAGCTTCAAGTGTCACATGAAGACTCACCTATTCCGTCAAGCCTACAACCTGCCATGAGACCCAGGCGACCGCCCCATACCTGACATTCCCCCATCCTACTGTATCCTCACCCGCCCCTCGTAGACTGTGAGCCTTCGTGGACAGGGTCCCCTCCCCTCCTGTACCTGTATGTCCCGATCGTGTATATTTATGGACTTGTGCTTGTCTCCCTTATCCGCATGTCTTTACATGGAACCTAATGGCGCTATATAAATAAATAATAATAATAATAATAATAATAAAACTGTCCTCCATTACCTGGATGATGTCATAGTCTACTCCAAGACATATGAACAGCATCTACAAGACCTGACAGAAGTGTTTGAAGCCTTGTCCGGATACGGCATGAAGATCAAGCCGTCCAAGTGCCACCTTCTCAAGCCAAAGGTGCAGTACCTAGGACATGTCATGAGTTCAGAGGGAGTAGCACCGGATCCTGATAAAGTCACAGTGATAAGGGATTGGCCAAGACCCACTAATGTGAAAGAACTGAGGCAATTCCTGGGACTGAGATTTATCAGAGGGTTCATGAAGTTAGCAGCTCCCCTACAAGACATCCTGGTAGGACAGTCAAAAAAGTCTTCAATCCGTAATCCCCCTTTCCAGTGGAGTGACACGAGGGAAGAGTCCTTCAAAAAGCTAAAGTGGGAGCTGACAGGAGAGGGGATCCTGGCGTATCCGGATTACCATCAACCCTTCATTCTGTACACGGATGCCAGCAACGTGCGACTGGGAGCAGTACTGTCACAGAAGCAAGGAGGCAAAGGGAAAGTTATTGCCTTTGCAGGCAGGACACTCTGGCCTACGGAAAGAAACCCTGAGAATTACAGTTCCTTCAAGTTAGAAATACTGGCAGTAGTTTGGGATGTAACCGAGCATTTTAAGAACTACCTGGCAGCTGCAGAATTTACCATCTACACAGATAACAACCCATTGACCCCCCTGTACTCAACAAAATTAGGTGTATTAGAGCAGCGATGCATAGCCCAGTTGTCTAACTACAATTGTGTCATCAAATATAGGGCAGGCCGCAAGAACGGGAACGCAGATGCCTTATCCCGGATGCCACACCTGAAAGAAGTGGAAGAGGAACCGGAGGAGCTGGAAGAAATTGAACTACCGGCCGTTTTAAGGCAGAACAGTATCAACTCGGCATCTACTAAAAACAACAGTAGGCAAATCTCAACCCATTAGCGCATCATGGATGGGCTGACACCCAGGATAGTGATCCAGCTGTGAAGCTAGTGAAAGAACTGCTTACACAACAAGGTACGCTCTAGCTGAGACCCAACAACTCTGGAAAGAAAGAAGCAAGTTGTTCCTATATCAAGGGAAGCTCTGCAGAAGGCACACCAACCCTAAAACACATGAGTTGGTCTAGCAGATTATCGTACCCAAGAGAGAGGTCAAAATGGTCTTAGAAGCCTACCACGACGGTGCAGGTCATTTTGGATGGAAGAAGTTGGAAGTGCTTTTAAGAGAGATTCTACTGGGTTGGCATGAGAAAATCAATTGAAGATTGGTGTAGAAAATGTGGCCCGTGCAACCTCAGAAGAAAGGATCAACAGAGTCAGAGAGCCCCACTCCAGTCCATAGTAACCAAGCAATTACTTGAGTTAGTTGCGTTAGACCATATCAAGTTGTCACCAAGCCGGTCAGGCTATGTCTATGCCTTAACCATCGTGGACCATTACTCCCGCTTCTTAGTGGTGGTACCCGTCAAGGACCTGACAGCGAAGACAGCTGCAAGAGCATTTCAGACACATTTCTGTAGACCTCATGGCTACCCGGAACAAGTCCTTGCAGATCAAGGTCCAGTTTTCGAGTCAGAGATTTTCCAGTAATTCTGCAACATGTACGGCTGTAAGAAGATCCGCACGACATCCTACCATCCCCAAACCAATGGCTTATGCGAAAAGATGAACCATATTGTGTTTGACCTGTTAAAAACCTTACCAGAGTCAGAGAGAAATCAATGGCCAGAGAAATTACCCGACTTGGTAGACTTGTACAACCATGTCCCTGTGAGTTCTACAAACTGCATCCCAGCCTACCTTATGCGAGCAAGGCCTGGTAAGCTGCCAATTGATTTAGATATGAGAATTCAGAAGCCAAATGCAGAAGTTGAATAATCCAATTGGGATACCCTACGTCAACAGCAGTATCGCCAAGTACAAGAGTGCGTAGAGAAAAGTCTCCAGCAAGCTAGAGAAAGACAAGAGAGAACCTTTAACCAACATGCTCTAGCAACCCCATTACAACCTGGTGAGCAAGTTCTCAAGAGAAAGAGACACACTAACAAATTGGATAATCAGTGGGAAACCACCCCATATACTGTACAGTCTTACCATCAAATTTAGACAATGCCAAAGTGTGTCTAATCAGCAAAGACGAAGGAAGGATGTCAGCAGTTGTGCCAAGAGACCATCTCAAACCGTGTCCTGAAACCCTGAAGACACCAGAAGTAACCTTACCTGTACAGATCCAACCTGTCAAGAAATAAGAGGATGTGTTTGTGGTGAATCGTGACCTGAACCTGGCAGCTCCACAGCATTTCCTGTTAAACCCAGGTCAGTCAGAGAACTGCCTGAGGATAAAGAAGGGCCGCAGCTGCCTTGCCTGTGTTGGTTTATTAAGGCACCTCTCAGTGAGTGTGGTATATGTCTTCTAGCCCGCAGCCAGAAGCACATATAATCTCCTCCACCCCGTCACTGCCAGAGGCCCTGAATAACCCCAAGCACAAATGCTGCCACCAGCTTCTCGTTTAATATAAGTCCGGTCCGTGGTCGGCTTATATTGGGTCAGAAACCAACCCAGGTAGCGTTAAATGAGCACACGGACGTGGGAATAGTGATCAAGATAGAAAGAGCAACTCAAGATTAAATTTATATATTTAATCACTTTAATGGTACACTAGATATTAATATTTACAGTTATTATTCAGATGTTACAAATATTACAGTCAGATATGCCAATAAAAGGAGGAATGGAATACACAGAATTACATACACGTGATCAGTTACCTTAGTGCTGATGGCACCACAAGGGCGGCGTGGCACCAATCTGTTCCTTGGGTAATCTCTGGCCTTGGTGGAAAAATGCCCATTCAGAAGAAATACCAGGTGGAGATGGGGCAGATGATTTTTATACATTATGGGTTGCCCCTGTCTCCACCCATCTCACACCTCTGGGATGTCTCACAACTCCCACCCTTCTGAGGGGAGATATGGACACCCGAATTCTATAATGTTCCCTAGCCGTGTCCATGGGCATCGCAGACGGAAGATAATACTTTCATATTTTTAGTTATGATTTTATCTTCGTCTGGATGGGAAACATGCCTACTCTGAGAACACCCTACAAGCCAATGTCCTGTTTAGATGGCTTACAGTTATCCTACATCCATGTGAATACCAGCCCTATTTCCGTCTAGATGTCACGATCATGGATCCACGCTTGCCATGTTCATAGACTGCACGGCTTATGAGATATTAAGGTTATAGTCACGGTGCCTTCCAGTCTGCCTGGGAAGAAAGAGACTTAAATAGGATGTGTCACCCTTTGGCATAACCTCAGTCCTGAGGAAGCCCCATACATCTACCTGATTACCACATCAAAGTTAAGGATGAGTCCTGTTGTGTGGACAGTCGGCTTTCATCTACATACTAATTACTCTACCATTTGCTGCTGTCCAGGATGAATGGTCTCTGGCTTTCTTTGTGAGTGAGATGTGCCTTCAAATTGTTTTCTGGGAGAAATGGAATATGGGGAATTATGGCAATTCCTTACCAATATTCATCACACCTCCCCCTCTTAGACGGCGCTAGGGGATGGCACATTCCTGTGTTTTCCCGTGCGCCCGTCCACTACCTCCCCTTGGCAGTGTAACCCATCAGCGTTACCGTGGTCATGGTCACTCTTGTGGCTAATGGTGAAGTTGAGTTCCTGGAGCGCACGGCTCCCATGTAACAACCTTCCATTTGTCACGGGGACCGTGTGTAACTGGTGAGGGGGTTGTGGTCTGTCCCCACGATGGAGTGGCGTCCGCACAAGTGTGGCTGCAGACACTGCGGGGCCCACACCATTGCCGGAAACTCCCTTTTCCACCGTGGAGCAGGCCGCCTCCCTCCCTGGATCCCACAGTACCCTCTCTTTGGTGGTGGAGACAGCCGTCTCCGCGAGGCGGCCTGGCACCTCAGGACTGGCACTCGCTGGTAGTGCAGTCTCAAACCCCTGGTTAGGCATAGCCAGAAGCGGAGCAAAGGCCTCACTCCCACAGAGACCCTCTGGGACCTGTTCTGGGTCAGACATGGGTTCAGTTATCCCTCAACAGAGTGAGGGCCCAGAGAGCAGTGTACGACCTGCATTCTCGCTCCTCAGTCCAGGGACGACAGCGCCTTGGACAGCTGTCTCCCCGGGGGATAACGTCACCTTCCTATCGGCCCTACTGGCCTGTAACAACTCTTTCCTGTCATGCTGACAGGCCAGGGATACAGCTTTCCCATCATCCTGACAGGCCGGGGATACAGCTTTCCCATCATCCTGACAGGCCGGGGATACAGCTTTCCCATCATCCTGACAGGCCGGGGATACAGCTTTCCCATCATCCTGACAAGTTAGGGGAAGCCCCTGCCTCTCATCTTGACAGGTCACGGGAAACGCGTCCCCGCCCTTCTGACAGGTGTTGGGCACTGAGGTCCCATCACTCTGACAGACAGGGGGTACCCCTATGGCACCCGGACAGGGTATGGGTACAACTCTCCCATAGTCCTGACCGGTTGTGGGTACCATTTCCCTATCATCCAGACAGGTTATGGGCTTGAGCCACCCATCCCCTTGACTGGCTGTAGGAACACCTGCCCCACTGCCCCAACACGGTATGGGGATCGCCTCCCCATCTCCGTGGCAGTCAGTGAGCACAACTGCATGTTGGTCCCTGGGCCACACCTCCGGTGACTCCTCCTGGACCTTTACCTTGCACAGCCGTCCTTGGTCCCAGACCACCTGCTTGAGGCCTGAGTCCAAGGGAGGCTGTGCCACCCGCTCCTTGAGCGCTTTCGGGCTGACGTCAACTCTTGACGCTACCTGACACCCCTGACGAGACGTGGTCAGAGTAGAAGTAACTGCCACGTCCTCCGCCAGTTCCACGGGACCTGTCTCCTGGCCTCCGTGTAGACCTTCCCCACTGCCCTGACAGGTTATGGGGACCGCATCCCCATCCTCCTGGCAGCCAGTGGGTACAACTATCGGTCGGTCCTTGGGCCACACCTCCGGTGACCCCTGCTGGACCGTTACCTGGTACAGCCGTCCTTGGTTCCGGACCACCTGCTCGTGGTCCGAGTCCGAGGAAAGCTGTGCCACCTGCTCTTGGAGAGCTTCCAGGTGGTCGTCAGCCCCTGACGCCGCCTGACACTCCTGACGAGACGTGGTCAGCGAAGAAGAAACTGCCACAGTCTCCGTCAGTTCCCCGGGACCTGTCTCCTGGCCTCCGTCTGACTCGGCAGCCACTTGATCTGAAGGGGAGAAGCCTCTGAACCTCCGCGAGGTTCCCTGGGCTCCAGCACCCCCACTCCTGGTGACAGCGGCTATGGCTGCTGTAACCATGGGCAGTGCCTGCTTCCCCTCCGCTCCTGACCAAGTCGCTGGTTCAGGCGGACTATCCTGGCCTCCTGACATCCCGGTGGTGGGTGGTTCCTGCCCTGGGATCTCACCTGGTGGCTTCACTTCTCCTGTGACAGCCCCATACTCCCCGACATGTTCCACCCCTTGCAGCTCCTCAGAGCTCAGCGTCTGGGCCTTACCTGGCAGCACCACATTCCCTGTGGGTACTCCGACCTCGACCGCTGACTCCCTGGCTACAATACCTGGCTGCTTACAGCAGAGAGCAGTGTCACAGCCATCTGTGTCTGCTCCTTCTGCAGCTCTCAGCCCCTTCTGTCTCCCCTCTGAGAACAAAAGGTGTGCTGGCTGATCCTGGCCTAAGGCCATTCTACAATTCTCTTTATCTTCCTCCCCCCTCCCTGTCACTGTCAGCCCTTTGTGTACTGTGTTGTGTGGAGTGTCAATGCAAACATCATCAACATCATCATTAATAACATCAACATTAATAACGTCATCCCCATCAACACTTTCAATATTGGACAGTACACATTCTGGTGGATCAGAACTGGGGGGGTCAGTGGCCACATACTTGGACACTAGCCGCCCCAAGTCTGACCCAAGCAATACATTTGCCGGAATATTAGCAGACACCCCCACCTCCCTCACTCCCCTCCCCGCACCCCAGTCCAGATAAACCCTGGCAACAGGCAATGCGGGTATCACGCCTCCAATTCCGGAGACGGCAAGGGACCTTCCGGGGATCAAGTCCTGGGGGGAGACCATTTCGGGTCGCACCAAAGTCCGTTCAGCGCCGGTGTCCCGCAGTCCCATGGCCACTGAGCAGCCTATGGTGACGGGTTGAAAATTGTCCAGGGACCTACCACCACCCCAACCCACACACAAAACAGTGGCCGTTTGCAGGGTCGGGGACGGGGCCTGTTGGCGCTGGGACACATGGCCTTGAAGTGTCCTGGTTGATTGCAGAGGTGACACCGTCTGGGTTCTGCTGCCAACCTGGAGAGGGGAACAGGGGGTAATAGAGGGGCTGCCCCCTGCATTCTGGGGGCTGGGGTCACGGGTGCAGGGTTGGTCTTACCCCCTCTCCAGGTGCTGCTGCTGGTCCTCCTGGTCTCCGGTACCCTGTTGTTCGTGTACTCGTCCGCCAGGACCGCTGTCTCACAGGCCCCCTTGGGTTTCCGGTCGCGGATGAACTGTTGGAGGTCCTCGGGACAGTTCCACAGGAATTGCTCCATCACGAACAACTCCTGGATCTCCTGGGCTGTGCTGCGCTCCAAACCTTTGATCCAGTGGTCAGCTGCTCTCAGGAGGGCCCGCATGTGGTCGGTCCAGGTATCCTTTGGACCCCTCTGCAGGCTTCGGAACTTCTTGCGGTAGGACTCCGGGGTGAGGTTGAACTGCCGGATCAGGGCCTGCTTGATGCTTGCATAATCCGGCGACTCCCCCGCAGGGAAGTCCCCAAGGCTTTTATGGCGTCACCCTCAGACGGGGGGTCAGGTACTGGGCCCACTGGCCTGAGTCCAGGTTGTACTGCCTGCAGGTCTGCTCAAAGGCCAGCAGAAAAGAACCAGGTCTCCGCCTGCCTCCATAAGAGGAAAGTTCTTAACTCGGACCTTCGGTGGCTTGGGCTCCTGGTTGGCTGGAACGGGCTGCGAGATCCCGAGCTGAGCCAAGGTGAGCTGGTGCTGGCGCTCTGCAGCCTCACGGCGCTCTGTAGCTTCACGCTCTGCAAGTCGTTCCGCAGCTTCACGCTCTGCAAGTCGCTCAGCAGCTTCACGCTCTGCATGTCGTTCTGCAAGTCGCTCCGCAGCTTCACGCTCTGCATGTCGCTCTGCAGCTTCACGCTCCACAGCCTCACGTCGCTCTGCAGCTTCACGCTCCACAGCCTCACGTCGTTCTGCAGCTGCCAGGAGGGTCTCGTAGGCGCCCTGGTCTCCAGCTTCAAGTCGAGCCAGGGCAGCTCGAAAAAGGGCATCCGAGCCCATCTGGCTGGAGCGACCAGCAGGTGGTGATCTGCCCACTGCGGGGCTGAGGACAGGGGGTGTTGGCCCCACTGCAGAGTCGACCACTGGGGATTGGCTCCTTGAGGACCTGTGCATGGTATCCTCCTCGCCTAGACCAACAGTGTCCTCCACCACCTCTTGCATATCAGCCACAGCAAGTGCCCTCTGCAGTGCTTGGCTCCTGGTACCCTGGGCCAGTTTAGCACTCCTGGTCACTGACACACAGCTGCAACCTGATGCACCCACACACCTTATATTTGCACTCTGACTGTCTAGTGCTGAGTTGATCTTAGGACCCTGACAGCACAAGCTACTGCCAGCAGCCCTTAGTGTTAGGGGGTTGGGTCCACAACACTATTATCTTGATCCACCGCTGCCACCACTTGTGGTGAATCGTGACCTGAACCTGGCAGCTCCACAGCGCCTCCTGTTAAACCCAGGTCAGTCAGAGAACTGCCTGAGGATAAAGAAGGGCCGCAGCTGCCTTGCCTGTGCTGGTTTATTAAGGCACCTCTCAGTGAGTGTGGTATATGTCTTCTAGCCCGCAGCCAGAAGCACATATAATCTCCTCCACCCCATCACTGCCAGAGGCCCTGAATAACCCCAAGCACAAATGCTGCCACCAGCTTCTCGTTTAATATAAGTCCGGTCCGTGGTCGGGCTTATATTGGGTCAGAAACCAACCCAGGTAGCGTTAAATGAGCACACGGACGTGGGAATCGTGATCAAGATAGAAAGAGCAACTCAAGATTAAATTTATATATTTAATCACACTAATGGTACACTAGATATTAATATTTACAGTTATTATTCAGATGTTACAAATATTACAGTCAGATATGCCAATAAAAGGAGGAATGGAATACACAGAATTACATACACATGTGATCAGTTACCTTAGTGCTGATGGCACCACAAGGGCGGCGTGGCACCAATCTGTTCCTTGGGTAATCTCTGGCCTTGGTGGAAAAATGCCCATTCAGAAGAAATACCAGGTGGAGATGGGGCAGATGATTTTTATACATTATGGGTTGCCCCTGTCTCCACCCATCTCACACCTCTGGGATGTCTCACAACTCCCACCCCTCTGAGGGGAGATATGGACACCCGAATTCTATAATGTTCCCTAGCCGTGTCCATGGGCATCGCAGACGGAAGATAATACTTTCATATTTTTAGTTATGATTTTATCTTCGTCTGGATGGGAAACATGCCTACTCTGAGAACACCCTACAAGCCAATGTCCTGTTTAGATGGCTTACAGTTATCCTACATCCATGTGAATACCAGCCCTATTTCCATCTAGATGTCACGATCATGGATCCACGCTTGCCATGTTCATAGACTGCACGGCTTATGAGATATTAAGGTTATAGTCACGGTGCCTTCCAGTCTGCCTGGGAAGAAAGAGACTTAAATAGGACGTGTCACCTTTTGGCATAACCTCAGTCCTGAGGAAGCCCCATACATCTACCTGATTACCACATCAAAGTTAAGGATGAGTCCTGTTGTGTGGACAGTCGGCTTTCATCTACATACTAATTACTCTACCATTTGCTGCTGTCCAGGATGAATGGTCTCTGGCTTTCTTTGTGAGTGAGATGTGCCTTCAAATTGTTTTCTGGGAGAAATGGAATATGGGGAATTATGGCAATTCCTTACCAATATTCATCACAGTGTTCCATACCATTTTAGGAGATTTCCCCAAAACATGGCCAAATTACTATGGAGCAGTTGTAGTCCCCATGATTGCTCTCCCACCAATGGTATAACCAACACCAGAACCCGTACCACAAGAAGTCCCAAGACATAAAGACACCCTGACCACATACCACGGGTGGCGTCACGACTTTATCCCCTGTAAATAACCCCTTTTACTTGTGGGCTCGGGACACGGTCCAGACCAAGACCGCCGTGATAACCGCCGTGATACCCCGGTCCAGTACCGAGTACCCCGTCCCAGTGGGCTCCACAGTAGCTTTATGCAAATGGTTAAAACTATTCTATTACAATCAAGTTATTTTATTGGTGCAGAAATCGGTATGATGAATAAACGTTTTTTATATAGCAACTCCCTCTACATAGTACAACC
>JARQOC010000003.1:373664412-373856912 GCA_033576535.1 Allobates femoralis
TTCGCTAGAGACTTACATGTGGAACCTTAAAAATACATGGAAAAAAATTAACTTACTTTTTATTTCCAGAATTTACTACTAGATGGTGGCCCGATTCTAAAGAATCGGGTAGTCTAGAATATGTATGTAGTTGACATACTGTGACTGACAGAACTTGTTAAGTCAATGTGAGTGAACTACATATATATATATATAGCAGCACTATGGTATATGGCGGTACATTACAGTACATGTATAGCAGCACTATAGTATATGGCGGTACATTACAGTACATGTATAGCAGCGCTATGGTATATGGCATTACATGTATAGCAGCGCTATGGTATATGGTAGTACATTACATTACATGTATAGCAGCGCTATAGTATATGGCGGTACATTACAGCACATGTATAGCAGCATTATGGTATATGTCGATACTTTACAGCACATGTATAGCAGCACTATGGTATATGGCTCGCCACGGCGCCATGTGTAAAATCCACCCATTACTTCAGATTTTACACATGGCGCCGTGGCGAGCGCCGCTATGCTGATTGGCCGCCAGCGTTCAGCGCCGAACAATCAGAATAGCGGCGTGCGCTATGGCGCCAAATTTCCAATACACTATACTAACTATATTTGAAATATGGCGCCATGGCACACGCCGCTATTCTGATTGGTCGGCGCTGAACGCGGGCGGCCAATCAGCATAGCGGCGCTCGCCACGCGCCATGTGTATAATCCACCTATTACTTCAGATTTCACACATGGCGCCGTGGCGAGCGCCGCTATGCTGATTGGCCACCCGCGTTCAGCACCGACCAATCAGAATAGTGGCGTGCGCCATGGCGCCATATTTCAAATACACTAAGTACAGTGTATTTGAAGTATGGCGCCATAGAGCGCGCCGCTATTCTGATTGGTCGTCGCGTTCAGCGTGGCGAACCGCCAGCCGGGAAATGATCGGCTAAAGCCGGTCATCTCCCGGCTGACTCGCCGCGGACCTCCGTGCCATAGGTAGCTGCGGCTGAGCCCCGGGCAGCCGCGAGGCAGTAGGGAGACGACCGGCTTCCGGCGGTCGTCTCCTAGCTGGCTCTGGCCGGCGGCCCGTGGGCGGGAGACGACCGGCTAAAGCACAGGAATGCAGCAGGGCTAATCTGCTGTAGCAGCTGCCTGTTAAAGTTAACCCTTGCAGCTCAGCAATAAACGCTGCAGGGAGCAGAAACTAAACTGTCATAAACTGTCCCAGTTTAAAAATAACCTAAAGATAGAGTTGCTGAATTTATTGGCTCTCCTATTAACTGGTGCTCTCTAAAGTCTTACTCATCTGATTAAAGGGGTACCACTTTTTAAGACTGTAGCGGGCTGTAAACAAGCAGACAGCTGCCATTGGCTGAATATAACCTATTTTTGATGTGACTTTCTCTCTACCACTCCGGATACCACTGGTGAGTAGCACTCAGTGCTCTTTTTTATACACAGACGCCTCTCTTAAGGGCTCGTCCTTTAAACTGCTGTGAATACTGGTCCAACTGCGGACCCTTTTCAGCCTGTTTACATTTATGATCTTCTAAGTGGTCCGTATTCCTTAAAATGTCTTGGATCTCCTCAAGATCAATTCTCCGTGATGTTCTACCTAAACTACTTAGTTGTGTAGGTTCTTGCGCTTAATTCTTGACTGAGATGTCTCCCCCCCCTCTTACAAGTGCACTTCTATTCATTTTCTATTCCTTTCCATCTACATGGAAAAATGTGTAAATCCCAGTAGCTTCAAGGCTATTAAAACCAGGGCACAGGCCGCCAAATCTTCTGAATCACCAGATTCTAACTCTGTCATGTCTAAAGAATCTCTACAAACCATTGCTGACTCTATGACAAAGCAACTTATGCCAAAACTAAATGCAAGACTTTTTTCCTTTCAATCCTCATTGGACTCGATCACATCCCAGTTGTCTGACCACTCCACTAAAATTTTGGCAGCAGAACAGCGGATCAGTAGTTTGGAGGACACTGTACAGTCCTATGTTGCTCAACTTAAAGATAGAGCAGCTCCAAGACAAATTCGATGATCTGGAAAACCGGAGCCGCCGAAACAATCTCCACATCATTGGCGTTCCCGAATCGGTAAAAGATCTCCACCACTTTACTTCCTCTTTACTCCCACGAGCACTTACTTTGCTTGATCTGCCTGACTCCATGATAGTTAATGAGCCCACAGACTTGGACCTCCATCTCCAGATTCCAATGCCCATCCTCGCCCTGTTAGTTGCTTAACTTTAAGGACAAGTGCTAATGTTTAGGGCATTTCGGGCTATGTCTACTGTGAAATATGAGGGTCACTCTCTTCTTATGTTTCAAGATTATTCTGCTGTGGTTGTTGCCAAGCACCATGCCTTTGCCCCAGATTGTAAACTTCTGCATGACAGAGGCTCCCGTTTTGCCCTTCTCTACCTGGCATGTCTGAGGCTGGAACTCCGAGGAAAGACGATGTTTTTTGTTGACTCTAATGAAGCAATGGAGGAGGTGAAGCGCTACTCCCGGCCACTTGATTTTAATTTGATGGTTTTTGTATTTTTTTCTAGTTGATAGCCATATTATGTCTCTATTTATATATACTTATATGGCAAATCTTTCGGATTCTACCTAATGCACATTGTTTGTTATTTCTTATTGCACTATGATTATGGGAGGTCTTAGTCGAGATACTGTCATAAAATGTTTATTTTTGTAGTTTCTTTATGGGTTTGTTGGTTCTTCCTCTCTAGTCACGGTTATTTTTTTTTGTTTTTCTGGGTGTTAGGGTTTGCTTGCTGGGTCAGACCTTTGCCCACTTGTTTCTTCTCTGATATTACTCTTCCAAGGCCTCAATATGGCATAGACTAATATGACTTTCTCTAATACTGTAGCTCCTCACAATAATGTAGACTCTCAAATTGTTATCTTGGAACGTGGCTGGGCTCAATACTCCAGTGAAATGCAGGAAAGTTTTAGACCATGTTACCTGTGTATGCCCACACATTGTGTTTTTGCAGGAAACTCACTGGAAAACATCCTCCGCTTCATAACAAGCATTACCCGTAGTGCATTGAGGCTTCTTTTTCAAGGAAGAAACGTGGAGTTGCCAACCTGTTCCATTAAGACCTTGAATACTCTACAAGATGTGGTAATAAGAGATAAGGTGGGATGCTATTTGTTGATTAGGATCCTTGGTGAGCAGAGGGAATTCTGTCTTATTAATGTTTTCGCACCTAATGCGGCTAGCTCTTCCTTTTCTTCTAAGCTTGTACAAGTCATCCATAGCTGGCATCCTACTAGCATATTATTAGGTGGGGATTCAAATGCCCTTCATAATATCTTTTTAGATAGGTCTAGCCCACCACCTGCATCCCTGTCCTCGGTTGGAGTGTTTCCCATCTTATTAGATAGGCTTGACTTATTGGATTCCTGGAGATGCTGCCATCCTACGGAAAAAGAATATACATTTTACGCTAGGGTTCATGATGTATACACTTGCATTGATTACTGGCTAACAACTACCCTTCTTTTTTCATCTTTAAAATCGGTTGAGATTCTTCCGATGGTTATTTCAGATCACTCTCCTGTCCTACTTACCCTAGACCTTCCCACAAAGAAAATTCTCTCCTTTCTTTGGCGTTTTCCCTAATATCTTTATTAGGGATGAGCGAGTATGCTTGTCACTACTCGGTACACTCACGAATATCTCGGTACTCTGGGTACTCGGCGAGAACCGAGTAATCTCGCGATACTCTTGCTCATGATCGGGTCCACCTCCCTGCATGTTGGCGCTCTTTACAGAGCCAGCCCGCATGCAGGGATTGGCTAACAGCCACTGTAAAGCCACAGCTCTGTTGGTTGTGGCTTTACAGTGATTGACTGACCGCACAGCGTGATAAAGTCTTTATAAGACCTGACCGCGCTGTGCTCGTCACTCTGCTCCACAGACAGGCAGTGTAGGGAGAGCTGCTGCTGATTGAGGGACAGATTTGTGGTCTTTCAGCTAGTGTATTACCACAACAGTCCTTCTGAGGAATAATAGAGCTGTATACAGGCAGGGAGGCAGGGTATATAGCAAACTTCGTTGTGCCAGTATACCAGCCTGCATCTCATCTGGGTATGGTGGACAGGCTGGAAATCTCATTCATCCCAAAACAATGCTTTTAGGGATTAATTTAGCTCTCTATAGGCAGGAGTGGGTTGTAGCGTAAATTAGTATACGCCAAAACACTTTGTATACTCGTCAGCGTTTGTGTCTGACCAGTACACCTGCTGTGATTTCACCTCTAATCTGTAATCTCAGTGTCCAGCTAAAAACAAACTTTTGTCTGCATTCATTTACCATTTTTGTGTGGCAGGAGTGGGTTGTAGTGGAAATTAGTATACGCCAAAACACTCTGTATACTCGTGTCAGCGTTTGTGTCTGACCGGTGCAGCTGCTTTAATTTGATCTCCAATCTTAGTATCCAGCTCAAAAACAACTTGTCCGCCTTCATTTACCATTTTTTGAGGCAGGAGTGGGTTGTACCTGAAATTTCTATATGCTAAAACACTCAGTATACCTGTCTCAGCGTTTGTGACTGACCGGTATACCTCTTGTAATTTAGTCTCTAATCTCAGTATCCAGTGTGAGGTAGCACCCGGGGAACCCGCTTGCATAACGACAAAACACGTGTTTATAATTTAACCAATGTCTACCCGTTTATTTTTCACATATAAATAACATAACCCGGGTAGCATGTTTGACACATTGCACATTGATTATAAACACCATACATAAATACACTATACATTTACATAGATCATTACATAACACATACAGTTAGGGCCAGAAATATTTGGACAGTGACACAAGTTTTGTTATTTTAGCTGTTTACAAAAACATGTTCAGAAATACAATTATATATATAACTAGCTGTGAGCCCGATGCAAATGCATCGGGATTCTAGAACGTGCATTAATTTGATTATAGTAGTTATAGCTGTTAGCCTGATGCAAATGCATCGGGTATCTAAAATATGTTTATTGTTTTTTTAAAGATTTTTAAATAATAATCGCATCATCAATAGCAATAATATAAGCCATAGCATTATTATTAGCAGTAATAGCAGTATTAATAGCATTATTAGCAGTATTATGAACATTAATAACAGTATTAATAGCATTAATAGCATTATTATTAGCATTAATAGCATTATTAGCATTAATAATAGCATTAATAACATTATTAATAGCATTAATAGCATTATTATTAGCATTAATAGCATTAATAATAGCATTATTAGCATTAATTATAGCATTAATAACATTATGAATAGCATTAATAGCATTATTATTAGCATTAATAGCATTAATAATAGCATTATTAGCATTAATAATAGCATTAATAACATTATTAATAGCATTAATAGCATTATTATTAGCATTAATAGCATTATTAATAGCATTAATAGGATACATATTAGCATTAATAGCATTAATAGCATAATTAATAGCATTAATAGCATTATTAATAGCATTAATAGCATTATTATTAGCATTAATAATGGCATTATTAGCATTAATAATAGCATTAATAACATTATTAATAGCATTAATAGCATTATTTTTAGCATTAATAGCATTATTATTAGCATTAATAGCATTAATAATGCCATTAATAGGATAAATATTAGCATTAATAGCATTATTAATAGCATTATTATTAGCATTAATAGCATTAATAGGATAAATATTAGCATTAATAGCATAATTAATAGCATTAATAGCATTATTAATAGCATTAATAACATTAATATTAGCATTAATAGCATTAATAATAGCATTATTAGCATTAATAATAGCATTAATAACATTATTAATAGCATTAATAGCATTATTATTAGCATTAATAGCATTAATAGCATTATTATTAGCATTAATAGCATTAATAATACCATGAATAGGATAAATATTAGCATTACTAGCAATAATAGCATAATTAATAGCATTAATAGCATTATTAATAGCATTAATAGCATTATTATTATCATTAATAGCATTAATAGGATAAATATTAGCATTAATAGCATTAATAGCATAATTAATAGCATTAGTAGCATTATTAATAGCATTAATCGCATTATTATTAGCATTAATAGCATTAATAATAGCATTATTAGCATTAATAATAGCATTAATAACATTATTATTAGCATTAATAGCATTATTATTAGCATTAATAGCATTAATAGCATTATTATTAGCATTAATAGCATTAATAATACCATGAATAGGATAAACATTAGCATTAATAGCATTAATAGCATAATTAATAGCATTAATAGCATTATTAATAGCATTAATAGCATTATTATTAGCATTAATAGCATTAATAATAGCATTATTAGCATTAATAATAGCATTAATAACATTATGAATAGCATTAATAGCATTATTATTAGCATTAATAGCATTAATAATAGCATTATTAGCATTATATAATAGCATTAATAACATTATCATTAGCATTAATAGCATTATTAATAGCATTAATAGGATACATATTAGCATTAATAGCATTAATAGCATAATTAATAGCATTATTAATAGCATTAATAGCATTATTATTAGCATTATTAGCATTAATAATGGCATTATTAGCATTAATAATAGCATTAATAACATTATTAATAGCATTAATAGCATTATTATTAGCATTAATAGCATTATTATTAGCATTAATAGCATTAATAATGCCATATAATAGGATAAATATTAGCATTAATAGCATTAATAGCATTATTAATAGCATTAATAGCATTATTATTAGCAATTAATAGCATTAATAGGATAAAATATTAGCATTAATAGCATAATTAATAGCATTAATAGCATTATTAATAGCATTAATAACATTATTATTAGCATTAAATAGCATTAATAATAGCATTATTAGCATTAATAATAGCATTAATAACATTATTAATAGCATTAATAGCATTTATTATTAGCATTAATAGCATTAATAGCATTATTATTAGCATTAATAGCATTAATAATACCATGAATAGGATAAATATTAGCATTAATAGCAATAATAGCATAATTAATAGCATTAATAGCATTATTAATAGCATTAATAACATTTTTATTAGCATTAATAGCATTAATAATAGCATTATTAGCATTAATAATAGCATTAATAACATTATTAATAGCATTAATAGCATTATTATTAGCATTATTAGCATTATTATTAGCATTATAGCATTAATAATACCATGAATAGGATAAATTTAGCATTAATAGCAATAATAGCATAATTAATAGCATTAATAGCATTATTAATAGCATTAATAGATTAATAGGATAAATATTAGCATTAATAGCATAATTATAGCATTAATGCATTATTAATAGCATTAATAGCATTATATTAGCATTAATAGCATTAATAATAGCATTATTAGCATTAATAATAGCATTAATAACATTATTAATAGCATTAATAGCATTATTATTAGCATTAATAGCATTAGCATTAATAGCATTATAATACCATGAATAGGATAAATATATGCATTAATAGCATAATAGCATAATTAATAGCATTAATAGATTAATAGCATTATTAATAGCATTAATAGCATTATTTAGCATTAATAGCATTAATAGGAGAAATATTAGCATTAATAACATAATTAATAGCATTAATAGCATTATTAATACATTAATGACATTATTATTAGCATTAATAGCATTAATATATCATTATGAGCATTAATAATAGCATTAATAACATTATTAATAGCATTAATAGCATTATTATTAGCATTAATAGCATTATTAATACATGAATAGAATAAAATATAGCATTAATAGCATTAATTGCATAATTAATAGCATTAATAGCATATTAATAGCATTAATAGCATTATTATTAGCATTAATAGCATTAATTAGCATAAATATTAGCATTAATAGCATAATTAATAGCATTAATAGCATTATTAATAGCATTAATAACATTATTATTAGCATTAATAGCATTAATAATAGCATTATTAGCATTAATATAGCATTAATAACATTATTAATAGCATTAATAGCATTATTATTAGCATTATAGCATTATATTATATAGCATTAATAGCATTATAATACCATGAATAATAAATATTAGCATTAATAGCAATAATAGCACAATTAATAGCATTAATAGCATTATTAATAGCATTAATAGGATAAATATTAGCATTAATAGCATTAATAGGATAAATATAGCATTAATAGCAGAATTAATACCATTAATAGCATTATTAATAGCATTAATAGCATTATTATTAGCATTAATAGCATTAATAATAGCATTATTAGCATTAATAATAGCATTAATAACATTATTAATAGCATTAATAACATTATTATTAGCATTAATAGAATTAATAGCATTATTATTACCATTAATAGCATTAATAATACCATGAATAGGATAAATATTAGCATGAATAGCATTAATAGCATAATTAATAGCATTAATAGCATTATTAATAGCATTAATAACATTATTATTAGCATTAATAGCATTAATAGGATAAATATTAGCATTAATAGCATTATTAATAGTATTAATAGCATTAATAGGATAAATATTAGCATTAATAGCATTAATAGCATTATTAATAGCATTAATAGCATTATTATTAGCATTAATAGCATTAATAATAGCCTTTTTAGCATTAATAATAGCATTATTAGCATTAATAATAGCATTATTAACATTATTAATAGCATTAATAGCATTATTATTAGCATTAATAGCATTAATAATACCATGAATATGATAAATATTAGCATTAATAGCATTAATAGCATAATTAATAGCATTAATAGCATTATTAATAGCATTAATAGCATTAATAGGATAAATATTAGCATTAATAGCATTAATAGCATAATTAATAGCATTAATAGCATTATTAATAGCATTAATCACATTATTATTAGCATTAATAGCATTAATAATAGCATTATTAGCATTAATAATAGCATTAATAACATTATTAATAGCATTAATAGCATTATTATTAGCATTAATAGCATTAATAATAGCATTATTAGCATTAATAATAGCATTAATAACATTATTATTAGCATTAATAGCATAATTATTAGCATTAATAGAATTATTATTAGCAGTAATATCATTATTATTAGCATTTTATTTTTTAATTATTATTTTTTATTAAATTACTTATTATTTTTTATTTATTTTTTTATTATATTTTAATTATTTTTTTTATTATTAAATTTATTATTTAGGCTGAGACCCAGTTCTCTTTCAGGTCCGCTGAAAGGGCTGATATAATTAGCATATATTTAATTTTTTTATTATTATTTTTATTTAATTATTTAATATTTTTAATTTATTTTTTTATTATTTTTTAATTATTTTTAAATTATTTTTTATATTATTTAATTTATTTATTTTTTTAAGTGAGAGTGAGAGACAGTTCTCATTCAGGGCCGCATTTTTTTTTTTTATTATTATTATTTTTATTTAATTTTTTAATATTTTTTATTTATTTTTTTATTATTTTTTATTATTTTTAAATTATTTTTTTTATTATTTAATTTATTTATTTTTTTAAGTGAGAGTGAGACACAGTTCTCATTCAGGTCCGCTTTTTTTTTTTTTTTTAATTATTATTTTTATTTAATTATTTAATATTTTTTATTTATTTTTTTATTATTTTTTAATTATTTTTAAATTATTTTTTTTATTATTTAATTTATTGATTTTTTTAAGTGAGAGTGAGACACAGTTCTCATTCAGGTCCGCATTTTTTTTTTTTTTAATTATTATTTTTATTTAATTATTTATTATTTTTAATTTAATTTTTTATTATTTTTAAATTATTTTTTAATTATTATTTTTATTATTAAATTTATTTATTTTTTTAAGTCAGAGTGAGACGCAGTTCTCATTCAGGTCCGCCTTTTTTTTTTCCCCATTGACATACATTACCGGTGTGTCGGCGATTTTATGACACACCGCTAATGCATGTCTATGGGCAGTCAGCTCGAATTCTGATTGGTCGGCGTTCAATCCGAAATCGGTCTGACTGCCCATAGAGATGCATTAGCGGTGTGTCCGGATTTTAGGGCCGACAAATAGAACCAGGTGGGCGGCCATAAAATCGCCGACACACCGGTAATGTATGTCAATGGGGAAAAAAAGGCGGATCTGAATGAGAACTGCGTCTCAGTTTTGAGGGGCTCTTCTGATTGGCTGAGGGCAGTATACAGCGACCAATCAGAAGAGGGCCTCAGATCTCATTAAGGTAGAATGGCGGATTTTTCGTCCATTCTATCTTAATGAGAAGGAAGAGGACGTCGGAGGTGGAAGTTAGCGAAAAGAAGACAGAAGATCCCCGGGGCCGGACGAAGAGGCGGAGATGGCTGAAAGAAGCGAGAAGACCCCCGGGGCCGGAGGAAGAGGACGCCTGGCCGGACGGAGGATCAGATGACAAAGAAGACATGTAAGTATGTGCGGACATGGGGGGGCTGTGTGGACATTAGTGGGGGTTGTGTTTTTGCGGGGTGGCTGTGCGGACATGGGGGTGGGCTGTGCGGACATAGGGGGTGGGCTGTGCAGACATAGGGGGTGGGCTGTGCAGACATAGGGGGTGGGCTGTGCAGACATAGGGGGCGGGCTGTGCGGACATAGGGGGCGGGCTGTGCGGACATAGGGGGCGGGCTGTGCGGACATAGGGGGCGGGCTGTGCGGACATAGGGGGCGGGCTGTGCGGACATAGGGGGCGGGCTGTGCGGACATAGGGGGCGGGCTGTGCGGACATAGGGGGCGGGCTGTGCGGACATAGGGGGCGGGCTGTGCGGACATAGGGGTCGGGCTGTGCGGACATAGGGGTCGGGCTGTGCGGACATAGGGGTCGGGCTGTGCGGACACATAGGGGTCGGGCTGTGCGGACACATAGGGGTCGGGCTGTGCGGACATAGGGGTCGGGCTGTGCGGACATAGGGGTCGGGCTGTGCGGACATAGGGGGCGGGCTGTGCGGACATAGGGGGCGGGCTGTGCAGACATAGGGGGCGGGCTGTGCGGACATAGGGGGCGGGCTGTGCGGACATTGCTGGGGGCTGGCTGTGCGGACATTGCTGGGGGTGGGCTGTGCGGACATGGGGCGGGGGGGTGGCGAATTGTGGGTAGCGGGGAGCGGAGGCGGCAGTGCCGCCTCCGCTCCATGGTCCCCGGGGAGCGAGTTGCGGCTGAGGCAGCGACTCGCTCCATGGCCCCCGGGTAGCGATTTGCGGCTCAGGCAGCGACTCGCAATGGCCTCGCGGCCATTGCTCGCGCTACCTGAGCGGTAAATCGCTAAGGTTGTAGCCGAGGCTGTGGATCGATTTTGGGCCAGCGGCTCACAATGGCCGCTTCGCGGCCATTGCTCGCCCTGAGCCAGCGACTCGCAATGGCCTCGCGGCCATTGCTCGCGCAGCATTGGGCGCTTCGCGCCCAATGTTAAATTCGTATCCACATGACCACGCCGGAAGTAGCGCGCGGAGGGGCGCTTTTCCGATTCGCGATTATATAATAGATATGGGCTGAAAGTGCACACTCCCAGCTGCAATATGAGAGTTTCCACATCCAAATCGGAGAAAGGGTTTAGGAATCATAGCTCTCTAATGCATAGCCTCCTCTTTTTCAAGGGACCAAAAGTAATTGGACAATGGACTCTAAGGGCTGCAATTAACTCTGAAGGCGTCTCCCTCGTTAACCTGTAATCAATGAAGTAGTTAAAAGGTCAGGGGTGGATTCCAGGTGTGTGGTTTTGCATTTGGAAGCTGTTGCTGTGACCAGACAACATGCGGTCAAAGGAACTCTCAATTGAGGTGAAGCAGAACATCCTGAGACTGAAAAAAAAGAAAAAATCCATCAGAGAGATAGCAGACATGCATGGAGTAGTAAAATCAACAGTTGGGTACATTCTGAGAAAAAAGGAATTGACTGGTGAGCTTGGGAACTCTAAAAGGCCTGGGCGTCCACGGATGACAACAGTGGTGGATGATCGCCGCATACTTTATTTGGTGAAGAAGAACCCGTTCACAACATCAACTGAAGTCCAGAACACTCTCAGTGAAGTAGGTGTATCTGTCTCTAAGTCAACAGTAAAGAGAAGACTCCATGACAGTAAATACAAAGGGTTCACATCTAGATGCAAACCATTCATCAATTCCAAAAATAAACAGGCCAGAGTTAAATTTGCTGAAAAACACCTCAAGAAGCCAGTTCAGTTCTGGAAAAGTATTCTATGGACAGATAAGACAAAGATCAACCTGTACCAGAATGATGGGAAGAAAAAAGTTTGGAGAAGAAAGGGAACGGAACATGATCCAAGGCACACCACATCCTCTGTAAAACATGGTGGAGGCAACGTGATGGCATGGGCATGCATGGCTTTCAATGGCACTGGGTCACTTGTGTTTATTGATGACATAACAGCAGACAAGAGTAGCCAGATGAATTCTGAAGTGTACTGGGATATACTTTCAGCCCAGATTCAGCCAAATGCTGCAAAGTTGATTGGACGGCGCTTCATAGTACAGATGGACAATGACCCCAAGCATACAGCCAAAGCTACCCAGGAGTTCATGAGTGCAAAAAAGTGAAACATTCTGCAATGGCCAAGTCAATCACCAGATCTTAACCCAATTGAGCATGCATTTCACGTGCTCAAATCCAGACTTAAGACGGAAAGACCCACAAACAAGCAAGACCTGAAGGCTGCGGCTGTAAAGGCCTGGCAAAGCATTAAGAAGGAGGAAACCCACCGTTTGGTGATGTCCATGGGTTCCAGACTTAAGGCAGTGATATGCCAAAACACTCTGTATATTCGTGTCAGCCTTTGTGTCTGACCGGTGCAGCTGCTTTAATTTAATCTCCAATCTTAGTATCCAGCTCAAAAACAACTTGTCCGCCTTCATTTACCATTTTTTGAGGCAGAGGTGGGTTGTACCTGAAATTTCTATACGCTAAAACACTCAGTATATCCGTCTCAGCGTTTGTGACTGACCGGTATACCTAATGTAATTTAGTCTCTAATCTCAGTATCCAGCTAAAAAACAACTTGTCCGCCTTCATTTACCATTTTTTGAGTCAGGAGGGGGTTGTAGCTCCAATTTGTATACGCTTAAAAAAAATCAGCATACCCATCGCAGCATATGTGACTGACCGGTATACCTGCTGGGATTTAACCTCTAATCTTTAATCTCAGTGTCCAGCTAAAAACCAACTCTTGTCTGCATTCATTTACCATTTTTGTGCGGCAGGAGTGGGTTGTAGTGGAAATGAGTATACACCAAAACACTCTGTATTCTCATCAGCGTTTGTGTCTGACTGGTCCACCTGCTGGGATTTCACCTCTGATCTGTAATCTCAGTGTCCAGCTAAAAACCAACTCTTGTCTGCATTCATTTACCATTTTTCTGTGGCAGGAGTGGGTTGTAGTGGAAATTAGTATATGCCAAATCACTCTGTATACTTGTGTCAGCGTTTGGTCAGACCGGTATAGCTGCTTTAATTTAATCTCCAATCTTAGTATCCAGCTCAAAAACAACTTGTCCGCCTGTATTTACCATTTTTTGAGGCATGAGTGGGTTGTAGCTGAAATTTCTATAAAAAAACACTCAGTATAACTGTCTCAGCATTTGTGACTGACCGATTCACCTGCTGTAATTTAATCGCTAATCTCAGTATCCAGCTAAAAAATAACTTGTCCGCCTTCATTTACCATTTTTTGAGGCAGGAGGGGGTTGTAGCTCCAATTTGTATACGCCAAAACACTCAGTATACCCATCTCAGCGTTTGTGACTGACCGGTATACCTCCTGGGATTTAACCTCTAATCTCTAATCTCAGTGTCCAGCTAAAAACCAACTCTTGTCTGCCTTCATTTACCATTTTTGTGCAGCAGGAGTGGGTTTTAGCGGAAATTAGTATATGCCAAAACACTCTGTATACTAGTCAGCGTTTGTGTCTGACCGTTCCAGCTCCGGGATTAAACCGCTCTAATCTGTAATCTTAGTGTGCAGCTAAAAACCAACTCTTGTCTGTATTCATTTACCATTTTAGTGCCGCAGGAGTGGCTTGTAGCTCCATGTAGTGTACGCCAAAACACTGTATACGCGTCAGCGTTTGTGTTTGACCGTTCCAACTGCCGGGATTAAACCGCTCTAATCTGTAATCTCAGTGTGCATCTAGAAAACATCTTTTGGACGCCTTTATTTAGCTGGTGTGAGACAGTGCGGGGGATCATATGCGAGGGGCGCTATGTCTCCCCCAGAATGCGCACTGTCACGTATTGAGCCCGGTATAGGGTGTGAGAGAAAGGGACGGTCCGCTCCCTCCGCTCCAGGTCTTGCAAGGTCCCGGAAGTAGACACGGAGTTAAAAGCCTGGTCAGGAGGCAGGGCGGGGTTCCTTGTACACAGTTTTTGCCTAAGCTGCAGGAGCAGCAGAGATAGACTGGAGAGAGGTCTAGAGTTTCAGGAGTCCGTGTGCTATACTAACACGGTCTATCCCGGGACGGCTGGGAGCTCGGTGTGACCTATAACGGAAGCCCATAACCTGAAGGAACCGGGTTACTTTGTATGAACTGCATCCTGTGTACCCGGCTGCGACCCGGATTCCGGCAGCTTGTTCCACTGCTGTATGTGTAACAGCAATAAAACCAGGTACTGTTTGAGCTGTTGCCGGGCTCAACGTGTTTCCTGACTTGCAATCCCGGCGCTGCCCCACACTGTATACAGGCAGCACAACATTGAAAATGCTCAAGGCCGGTGGCAAGGGACAAGAAACTGGACGTGATAGTGGTGCAGGCAGAGGCCGAGGCCGTGTGCAAGCTCGAATTCCGCCACGACAAACGGCCACATCATCTCGCTCGACCTTCCTGTCCCAATTTCTAGGGAACCACAGCAGTACACCACTATTAAATCAAGACCAGTGTTAACAGGTAGTTAGTTGGATAGCGGATAATGCTTCCAGTCAGTTTGGCACCACCACAAATACCCTGTCTTCCACACGATCAAGTGTCAGTAGCCGTGAGACTGGACCGAACATTCAACACCCTGATCCTCCTTCCTCCCACCATGCCGAGTGGCCGGCCCCGGGCATAACTGATCCCACACTTGGACACTCTGAAGAGCTGTTCACTTATCTATTCTTAGATTCTGGCCTCTCGCCAGCTCCAGTTGAAGTGGGTCATGAGGAGATTGTATGTACCGATGTACAAATATTTGAGCAGCCACGGTCTCATGAAGGCAACGATGGGAACGTGTCTCAACAAGAGGTGGACGAGGATGAGACACAATTGCCAGAAAGATAGGAGGAGGACCAGGGTGCGGAAGTGGAAGACGATGTGGTGGATGATCCAAAAACTGACCCAACCTGGCAGGAGGACATGCAGAGCGAGGACAACAGTGCACATGGGGAGTTAGGCATAGCATCACAACAGGCTGGAAGAAGCAGTGTGGTGGCCACAGGCAGAAGGCAGGCAACATTTCCCCGGAACAACAACACGACAGAAGTTGCCAGTACAACTGTTAGATCTTCCCAAGTCTGGCTGTTTTTTAAGGTGTCTGCAGATAATTCCAAAAAGGCCATTTGCAACACCTAAAGAAAATGATGGGAGTGATGGTGTGTCACGGTCCGCGCTGCTTCTGGGTTCAAAATAACTCACCAAAGAGCCCAACAACTTTTCATCCTCTTTATTCCTCCTCCAGGAAGAAATTGGCAGGAATTGTCTCTCTACGCCTTGGAAGTCCTGGCCTGCCCTGCCGTTACCATTTTGTCAGAGCGTGTTTTTAGTACCGCAGGTGGAATCATTAATGATAAACGCACCCGCCTGTCAACTGAAAATGCTGACAGGCTGACTCTGATCTAGATGAACAAGGGTTGGATTGGGCCTGACTTCACCACACCACGACCAAATGATAGCGGAATTTAAATTTTGTGCCGGTAAATTGCCATGCACCTCCTCACACCCACACATGGGTACACACTTCATGACTTTGGCTACTTGCTGTACTGCTCCTACTTCTCCTCATCCGCTACCATCATATGATCACTGCGACCGTGGTTCATGATGCCACGAAAACATAATTTATTTACATCATATTAATGATGATGATGACCCTAACCGTTCAAAAGTTAGGCAGTAGTTTCATGTATATCCCTAGTGGTAAATCTTTTAGTCCATGCTTACAGAATGGGCATTACAAGTACCAGAGACCCGCTCCTTTGTAATGGGAACAATATTTAGAGGCTCTCCTCCATGTTTCTTTCTGGGGGCATTCTGGTGCCTCCAAATTTTTGGCTGCCCTGCCAGAGGGCAATATTACAAAAGACAAACTTTCTTAAAATGGGCACAAAATTTAAAGAGGCCCTCATGCACGTCTCTATCCAGGGGCATCAGAGTGCCACACAATTTTTGGCTGCCCTGCCAAAGGGCAATACTACAAAAGACAAACTTCCTTAAAATGGGCACAATATTTAAAGAGGCCCTCGTGCACGTTTCTTTCTAGGGGCATTGGGGTGCCTTCCAATTTTTGGCTGCCCTGCCAAAGGGCAATACTACAAAAGACAAACTTCCTTAAAATCAGCACAATATTTAAAGAGGCCCTCATGCACGTCTCTATCCAGGGGCATCAGAGTGGCACACAATTTTTGGCTGCCCTGCCAAAGGGCAATAATACAAAGGATAAACTTCCTTAAAATGGGCACATTATTTAAAGAGGCCCTCATGCACCTCTCTATCCAGGGGCATTGAAGTGCCTCTCAATTTTTGGCAGCCCTGCCTAGGGCAGTACTACAAAAGACCCACTTCCTTACAATGGGCACATCATTTAAAGAGACCCTCATGCACCTCTCTATCCAGGGGCATCGAAATGCCTCCCAATTTTTGGCAGCCCTGCCTAAGGCAATACTACAAAAGACCCACTTCCTTATAACGGGCACATTATTTAAAGAGGCCTTCATGTACGTCTCTTCTCAGTTGCTCGGAGAGCCACACAATTTTTAAAAAAAATTCTTTCATGTAATCCAAAAAACTAACATACACCAACTCTGTCTCACAAATGGGTATGAGCCCTTAACATTTTCTCCAGAAAAATCCATTTTGGTTTCATTTTGTAACGTTTTCTTGACAGTCCGTAAAAGTGGCGTAATACTCTGACAACATTGTTCACAGCAGTGACCTTGGAGTCTGAAATGCTTACAGGGGTCTTCCCCATGCTGTTCCTATGTCATTTGAGCACTGTTATGATACTTTTGTGACAAGTTTAGGGTTTATCCATGCTGAAGGGGGTCATGCCAGAAAAATACTCAGGTCTCCCATAGGATAACATTGGGCTCGATGCTCGGGCCGAGTACATGAGTATCTTGGGATGCTCGGCCCGAGCTTCAAGCACCCGAGCATTTTAGTACTCGCTCATCTCTAATCTTTATACGTCGGATGATTTCAAACAATGTTTGACTGGCTGGTGGGATACATACATACGGCGCTTTTTCCCAAGCTCACTCAAACCTATAGCGATTTCCAGCTACACAATACCGCCTCATTCAAGGAGGCTTACCTCACTGCTAAACATAAGCTAGACACCATACTGCATAAACAAGCGCATAACTAACTTGCCTACCAACGTAACCACTTCTTTTGTTGGGGGAATAAAGCTGGGCACCTTTTGGCATCACTTACGAAACTCTTCAAAATGGCTACTAAAATCACAAACATCACACATCCTAATGGTTCCATTATCTGTAACCCAGTTCAAAAATGGTTTTCAGATATTTTTATGCAGATCGCTATGGCCCACCCAACGATTCTCAGGAAGAAGGCTATAATTTCCTTCACAAGGTTGATCCACCAAAACTTTCCATCCATCAAAGAGAAATTTTAAATGAACCAATCTCTTTTGCATTGGTCATCCAGTCTCTTAAATTGCTTAAAGCCCCTGGCCTGGACAGTTTCTCAGCTGAATCTTATAAATTATTTCGGCTATTCCTTATACCCCACCTTACCTCTCTTTTTAATCATATTATACAGTAGATTCAAGTTCCCTACATGAAATGAAGCGAGCATTTCAATACTACCAAAGCCAGGTAAACACCTTCTTCTCCCTGTCTCATACCTCCCAATCTCCCTTTTAAACGTAGATTTCAAATTGCTTAGTAAAATTATGTCCAACAGATTACAATCTATACTTCCTAATATCCTCACCACATCCCAAACGGGCTTTGTCCATGGCCGACCCATCACCTATAATATTAGAACGGCATTAGCCGCTGTTATCCATAGTAATCAAACCAAAGCGAAACAAAACATCTTGGTTAGCCTTGACGCCGATAAGGCTTTTGACCGGGTATCTTGGTCCCACCTCATCCGAACTTTTAAACACAGAATGTTTAGATTTTCCTTTTTCAATTTTATATGGCAATTTACACCACTCCTCAGTCCTCAATTTTGCTCCATGGTATTCAGTCATCCCATTTCTCAATTTTCAGAGGTACGAGACAGGGTTGTCCTTTATTCACCTTATAATATTGCCCTGGACCTTCTACTTACAGTAGATACCTGAAGATGATTCCTTCCTTTGAGGGAATTGGAATAGGCCACTTTACACTCAAGCCCTTGGCATTCGCAATTGGCATACTACTCATAATAGCCAATCCTAAGGAGTCCATTCCTTTCATAATGGAGGCTTTCCATGAGTTTGTAGAAATCTCAGGATTCCGCATAAATTTTAACAAATCCAAGGTGTGAGGAAATAACTCCTTTAATATACAACATAGGATGGTTTCTTATGTAGCCATACAGTATTTGTATTTTGTTTATTACCTTGTGACAGCCACTCATTGTTCCTACAAGTCTTGTAGATGCCTGGTAGTGTTTAACGTGTGTAATGTAATTTTCTCACCTCTTTGTCATAAAAAGCCAGACACTACCTGAGGAAGACTTCCTTGAGCAGTTGAAACATGTTGTGGCGCTGTGAGGGGAAAATAAAAGTTTGCGATTTATAAACATTATCATCCTGGTGCCTGAGCCTTGGTAGCAGTTCTACAAGACCGCCATTTTATTATCTTGCAAGCATCCATTCCCCTTGAGGGATCAGCGGCTGGAGCAACACACCGAGGGCACAGCGGTAAAGGACCTGGCATCCCTAGATAACAAGCAGTGACGCACTTCCGGGACTGGCGCCACGTGACCCGAAAGGTCCTATACGGACAGCTGGGTACTAGCGAGGACTAAGGAGCGGAACGTGTACATTGCCGGGGGTCACCCGTATATCAGAGGCTACTACACCGGGTTGTGCAGGTCATGCACAACCCAAATAGGTGACTGGCCACCTGTAATAACGCCATATTAACACAGCTATAGGGATCCTACACATGCACCCCTTCTCCCCTTTTTTCTTACATGGCATTCGCAATTGGCATACTACTCATGATAGCCAATCCTAAGGAGTCCATTCCTTTCATAATGGAGGCTTTCCATGAATTTGTAGAAATCTCAGCATTCCACATAAATTTTAACAAATCCAAGGTTTGAGGAAATTAACTCCTTTAATGTATAACATAGGATAGTTTCTTATGTAGCCAGACAGTATTTGTATTTTGTTTATTACCTTGTGACAGCCACTCATTGTTCCTACAAATCTTGTAGATGCCTGGTAGTGTTTAACGTGTGTAATGTAATTACCTCACCTCTTTGTCATAAAAGGCCAGAGAACTTAATCCTGCTAAAATTCCTTTGTAATCTATATGTATTGCTGATTCTATGTAAATTACTGCAGCCACCATTGTTTGTGGTCAGGGATGTATACTAAATGTCACCCTCCTTGGCCCCTCGCTGCCCACATCACTTAAATGTACATTGTCCAGGCAGCTTGAAATCCAGCCAATGAGAGCACAGTCTTATTCCACCAATCGTGACATCCCCAATATCCTGCAATGAGTGATCAAGGGGATATAAGTAGACCTGTTCACTAACCAGAGAGATTTTGTTTAGTGACCTCAGTCTAGGGACTTCAGCCCCGACTAGAGGTACACGCAAATTGATACATGCAGCTAATCTAGGATCTACGGATCCGATTGGCAGGCCATAGCCCCAGGCCTAGGCACTTCCATGCCGACCAAGGGGATCAGAACCTGGATTATAATATTACAAGGACTCAGCATCGAATGTTCGGATTCGGCTGGGATATCAAAAGACTGCATAAGGAAGCAACACAGGCTGGGACAATCCATTCACCTGGCTACAGACTTTGCTGTGATGGCTCTGAGGCACGAATATTCTAATCCCTGGTGAGCCAGCGTAAGGGTTAGAAACAGTTGCCTTTTACATTTTATGTTTTGCTGGTTATATCTTATATGCTGTTAACTGTTTGGGGATCCAATAAAGCCTTAATATTGTGGTTTCCTCCCCCTGTGTTGTCTGAGTAGTGTCCCGCCCACAGGTAAGGAGCTCAGGTGTTTATTTGGGATGAGCCCTGGTCCATGTTGTCTCGTCCGCCAAGGCGGCTGGGCTGGCGGACGAGAGCACCCACTGACCCCCGTGTCTCCACACAAGGCTTAAGTGATCTTCAGGGATGCTTGACAAAGATGGCCCTTCCCTTTTCCATTTCAGTGGGGACATGGTTCTTTACAATATCCTGGTATTCTTCTACCCACCAACCCACATACTATTTACCAACTTAATATCCAACCCTTAATATCTGCCATTACTCGGTAAAACTCACCTTATTAAAATGGTTTCCTTCCCTAAAATACTCTTCCCTTTACAAACGCTACCTATTCTCTTATCTAAAGCTGACGACTAACTCCTAACTAAGATTTTCCTACAATTTATATGGGGCTCGAGGGGGAGATATAGGATCAGTATTTTTAAATTTCAACAGGCTAAATCTTTGGGGGGGGCCTCAATTTTCCAAATTTAAGATTGTATAACATTGCAGCCATTTTCAGACATTCTCTTGATTGGATTTGGGCCCATACTAAATTTAACAACACCCCATTAGATAAAGTAACAACAACAATCTTTATTTATATAACGCCAACAAATTCCACAGTGCTTTACAATTTAGAGGTTCATATCCAAACAGTCATAAGTAACAGTTATCAAAGAATACAGTAAATAAACCGAAATAATGACGGCCCTGCTCATAAGAGTTTACAATCTAACAATGAGATGGGGATGACACAAATTGCAGGGGCTTATTTACAATGATGGCCCAGCAATGTCTGGACCAATCAGTCTTCCTGCCTTACTCCATTTACAACAAAATAGAGTTCCCGATGTAATCAGGGAAAACTCTTTGCTATAGTCCCTGGTATTGGCATGGCGTCATGCAAGAAGGATCAGCTGACTGAGACCCTTATATCTCTGTTTTTCTTCCCTTTCAAGGTAACCCTTTCTTTTTACAATGCAGACCATCCCCAATTTACCGAGTGCTGGGGGAGAGAGGGTGCAGACTGCTCTGCGATTTTCTGACAACTGCTCAATGTCCTCTTCTCTGAAGGGTATTTTCGCCAAATATTCAATCTTAATGAGTAATATTTTTATTACTGCTCAGATTAAGCATTACGTTGACTCGGTCTTCCAAGACATACCAGACAGTGTCAGAAATTGTTTTCGACATCTGATCTCTGCATCTGATCTGGCGCTCGTGCAGGAGTTTATTCGCTGAGTCTTATCTCTAAATCAATCAAACCTTCTATTACATAGTAAGATTCTTCACCAGACCCGGGCAGATGGATATCACAAATATCTAATTATAGACTGACTGATCTTTTGAAACCTACTCTACGTTTAAACTCTTTATTGCCATATGATAGCTATTCAGCTATGGCCCTCATGATTTTCCATAGGGTGTTCATTTCCCCGGAGGTCAGATCTAGGATGTCTCTATCGGCTAATCCCTTTTGTCCCAAATGTTTACATTCTCCAACTGACATCTTTCATTGTCTCTGGGATTGTCCGAAGATACAGGAGGTTTGGGATTTGCTTCTTCGCCATCTCACCAACACTTTCAACATTCGCTTATTAACATTTGTTATTTAATATTCTCCCATGGGATAAACTACCTGGACTCTCTGCTCAGCAACAACGTGTTTTAACTATTTGGGCGGCAGCTACCCGCAAGAGTACTCTGCATTTGTGGGCACAGGACGCAACCCCTTCACTAAATCTAATTTCTTTGAAGGATTTCTTTAAATGAAATCTATATATTATATAAAGAAAGTTATATGTAACGTCTTTTCCTCATGTGGTCCTTCTTTATTAATCTGCATTACATGGTTGATTTCAATTCACCAATTGGTGACAGAGCTTATATCTGGTAACCTGATTAAACCTGCTGGGTTTCAGACGTGCCTGGGGAGGGACTTGGGACTGATTGTTTACTGAACAACCCCATCTTCTTTTGAACCTTTCAAGCTACACTTTCTGGACATTGTTATGTCCTACTTTGTCTTTATATGCTATGTATCTTACTGATTTTTATCTTGTTTTGTAGCTATAAATAAATATTTAAAAAAAATTTACAATTAGTGTGATATATGTATATACTAGCTGTAGTACCCGGCTACACCCGGGTTAATAGATAACTGATGTTAGCTATAACAAAATAGAATTTGAATATGTCATATTGATGACCTGTAAGAAAATAGAAGATAAGTTGTGATTGATTGATATAGGCAGCCTGATAAATCTCCAGCCAACAGTAAACCCTCCCCCCGGCCGGGCAGTATATGTTACCTCACACATACACATAATAGACAGCTCATGTGACTGACATCTGTCTTAATTCTCTATATGTCACATGTGTTGCACATTGGCTGTTTTTAATCAGATGTTTATGTTTGGAAATTAAAGATAGCACATGTATGAGGCGAATTGTGTGAGGTGATTTGTGCACATCTGTGTCTGTCTGTGTGGTGTGTGTGTCCCTGGGGTGTGTGTATGTGTGTGTTCCTGTGGGGTGAGTGCATGTGTCCCTATAGGGTGTGTATGTGTGTGTCCCTGTGGGGGGGTCTGTGTGGTTTGTGTGTGTGTGCATCTGTGTTGTGTGTGTCTATTTTTGTTGTGTGTGTCCCTGTGGGGTGAGTGCATGTGTCCCTATAGGGTGTGTATGTGTGTGTACCTGTGGGGGGGTCTATGGTTTGTGTGTGTGTGCATCTGTGTTGTGTGTGTCTCTTTGTGGTGTGTGTGTGTGTCCCTGTGGGGTGAGTGCATGTGTCCCTATAGGGTGTGTATGTGTGTGTCCCTGTGGGGGGGTCTGTGTCGTGTGTGTGTGTGTGTGTGTATCTGTGTTGTGTGTGTCTCTTTGGTGTGTGTGTGTGTGTCCCTGTGGGGTGAGTGCATGTGTCCCTATAGGGTGTGTAAGTGTGTGTGTGTCCTTGTGGGGAGGGTGTCTGTGTCTCTGTGTTGTGTGTCTCTTTGTGGTGTGTGTGTGTGTCCCTGTGGGGTGAGTGCATGTGTCCCTATAGGGTGTGTATGTGTGTGTCCCTGTGGGGGGGGTCTGTGTGGTGTGTGTGTGTGTCTCTTTGTGGTGTGTGTGTCCCCCTGGGGGGTGAGTGCATGTGTCGCTATAGGGTGTGTATGTCCCCTTGGGGGTGTGTGTGTCTCTGTGCTGTGTGTGTCTCTTTGTGGTGTATGCGTGTTTGTTCGGGTGCGTGGTGAGTATCCAATGTTGGGGCTGCACCTTAGTGACTATACACTTGCTGTTACTCTTTGTGTGCGTGTGGTGTGTATACATGTCCCCGTGCGTGGTGAATATCTCATGTTGGGGCCCCACCTTAGTGACTATATGCTGGTATGTGCTGTTAGTCTTTGGCGCTATCATTAAGCCCCTCTCATTCACAATTGTCAACTGGTAACTGTCACTTTTTCCCCATTATGTAGATAGGGGCAAAATTGTTTGGTGAATTGGAATGCGCGGGGTTAAAATTTCGCCTCACAACATAGACTATGACGCTCCCGGGGTCCAGATGTGTGACTGTGCAAAATTTTGTGGCTATAGCTGACAGCTGTCGATTTTCCTCCAACACTTTTCCATTTACTTTTTCCTCATTATGTAGATAGGGGCAAAATTGTTTGGTGAACTGGAACGCGCAGGTTTAAAATTTCGCCTCACAACATAGCCTATGACGCTCTCGGGGTCCAGATGTGTGACTGTGCAAAATTTTGTGGCTGTAGTTGCGACAGTGTAGATGCCAATCCCAGATATACACACACACATACATACACACACACACTCATTCAGCTTTATATATTAGATGTATATACGCTACCATACAAAAGTTTGGGGTCACCCAGACAATTTTGTGTTTTCCATGAAAACTCATACTTTTATTTATTAAATGAGTTTCAAAATAAATAGAAAATATAGTCCAGATATTGACAAGGTTAGAAATAATGATTTTTATTTGAAATAATTTTCTCCTTAAAACTTTGTTTACATCAAATAATACTCCCTTTGTAGCAATTACAGTATTGCAGACCGTTGACGGGTACTATTTAATGAAACTGCCAGATGAGGAGGAGCTTTGGTGTGTCAATTTCTCAAACTAGAGACTCTAATGTACTTGTCTTGTTGCTCAGTTGCGCAGCGGGGCCTCTCACTTCTCTTTCTACTATGGTTAGAGCCTGATAGTGCTCTCCCCTGAAGGGAGTAGTACACACCGTTGTTGGAAATCTTCAGTTTCTTGGCAACTTGCATGGAATAGCCTTCATTTCTAAGATCAAGAGTAGACTGTCGAGTTTCACATTGAAGTTCTCTTTTTCTGGCCATTTTGAGAGTTTCATAGAACAAACAAATGTAATGCTCCAGATTCTCAACCTCCTTCTCAAAGGAAGGTCAATTTTATAGCTTCTCTAATCAGCCAAACCGTTTTTAGCTGTGCTAACATACTTGTGCAAGGATTTTCTAGGGTTTTCTACAAATCCATTAGCTTTCGTACACCGATAGCAAACACAATGTACCATTAAAACAGTAGAGTGGTGGTTGTTGGAAAGGGGCCTCTATACACCTATGTACTGTATGTATGCATTAAAAGCCAGACGTTTGCAGCTAGAATAGTACTTTACCGTATTTAATGATAGATTCATTGGAAAAAAAATGTGCTTTTCTTTCAAACATAAGGACATTTCTAAATGACACCAAACATTTGAACGGTAATATATATATATATATATATATATAAATATATATTGTGAGGTAGCAACCGGGGAACCCGCTTGCAAAACGACAAGAACACGTGTTTATAAGTTTAACCAATGTCTACCCGTTTATTTTCACATATTAACAACATAACCCGGGTAGCATGTTTGACACATATCACATTGATTAAAAACACTTTACATAAATACACAATACATTTACATTTAACATCACATAACACTTATATTGCACATAACGTTTTATAGTAACCCGGGACCTTTAACCATCTCTGTCCCCATTGGAGCTCTACTAACAGCTCCCATGGTGGCTACGGCCTCCGGCCTACTTACACTATACATACGTTACAGTACGATGATGACCCCTCCGGGTTCATAACAGGGATTGGCAAACCCTAGTAACCCGTGGCTGCGGCCTCCGGCCTAACCCCGCGTTACCCTGTACGGGAGCCCTTCTAACCCCTGCTTCTGACCTTCGTTACATACGCCTCAACGGGCCCTGTGGGTCCCAATGGCGGTACCTGCCGCCTGGCTTTAGTCACCCCAGCATGATGACTCAACATTCACCCGTAGTCAGGAATCCTGCCTGACCGGGTCCTTACATACCGTATGTGATCCATCATTCAAACGTCCATGGATCACACACCTGCTCACAGCCCACATCCATGGACTGTGGCCCCTCCATGGCCCATTACAGGGACTGGCAAACCATAGTGCACGGGAACCTCTACATCCGTTACCTACTAGGAGCCCTACTACCCCTGTGTCTGGCACCACAGGCACACCCACACCATTAGAGGTCGTGGTTGAGGGACGGGTACCCTCTGCAAGCAGCAGGGCAAGCCTCCCTCTCGTCCCAATGACGGAACGCCTCCAACATCATCCATACTCGCTGGGTCACTCTCTCCCCACATCTTTATACATGGGTCTTACATATAGGCCATCATCTCTCATTCAGGGCCATTACTTAAGCCCTCATACACATAGTTCATCGGGTCCCTTAACTGAGTACTCTGACTCGGACCCAAAGGCGGTCTATGCCCGCCTGGCACACTACATACATTTGCCTCCAAGGGCTACATACATTCCAGTTCATCAGGACCTTTAACGGACTCCACTGAGTCGATCCCAAGGGCGGTCTATACTCGCCTAACATGATTTACACACTAGATGCACAGTTCACACTATCGCTCGGGAACTGCTTTCTTACCGGGCACGGATCCGGGTCTCGCTACCTGTGTCACAGGTTCCACCAGGCATCCCCACAGGCTCTTTCCCGGACGTGAGGTGAACCATGTCCGATCTAGCGTCCACGGGTCAACCACAGCTTCCACCTCCAGGTGCGGACACGACCCCGGACCTCGGCACCGGCATGGAGCTAGCATGCTCCCATCATGTACTCAGAGCCTCTAGACTGCTCTGCACTTGGCTGGTCTCAGCTTCCAGAATCAATCTCTCAAACACTCAGGTGGCCGGCTCTTATCGTGCCAGCCACTCCCACATGGACACACCCCCTCAGCTGCTGTTAGTCAGCCTTTCACACAGCTCAGGTTAACTCCCTGTGTTCCGGGTTGTCAGCACTCACTTATTACATCCTATTCCTCATGGACTCCTCGATCTCATCCCACTCTCACTGCCACTCATTAGTCTCATGAAACCTCATTGTGTTCAGGTTGGTTCACACAGTATTATCATCACAGGAAAACCGGCCAGTGTGCACAGGATTATCCTCTGATCCTACATGTGATGTACCCCGGCCATGCGGATCATGCCGGCGGTGCCTCACAATATATATATATATATATATATATATACACATATACATATATGTGTGTGTGTGTATATATACTCTCTCTCTGTCTCTCTATCTCTCTCTCTCTCTCTCCTCTCTCTCTCTCTCTATATATATATATACAGTTAGGGCCAGAAATATTTGGACAGTGACACAAGTTTTGTTATTTTAGCTGTTTACAAAAACATGTTCAGAAATACAATTATATATATATAATATGGGCTGAAAGTGCACACTCCCAACTGCAATATGAGAGTTTCCACATCCAAATCGGAGAAAGGGTTTAGGAATCATAGCTCTGTAATGCATAGCCTCCTCTTTTTCAAGGGACCAAAAGTAATTGGACAATGGACTCTAAGGGCTGCAATTAACTCTGAAGGCGTCTCCCTCGTTAACCTGTAATCAATGAAGTAGTTAAAAGGTCAGGGGTGGATTCCAGGTGTGTGGTTTTGCATTTGGAAGCTGTTGCTGTGACCAGACAACATGCGGTCAAAGGAACTCTCAATTGAGGTGAAGCAGAACATCCTGAGGCTGAAAAAAAAGAAAAAATCCATCAGAGAGATAGCAGACATGCTTGGAGTAGCAAAATCAACAGTTGGGTACATTCTGAGAAAAAAGGAATTGACTGGTGAGCTTGGGAACTGTAAAAGGCCTGGGCGTCCACGGATGACAACAGTGGTGGATGATCGCCGCATACTTTATTTGGTCAAGAAGAACCCGTTCACAACATCAACTGAAGTCCAGAACACTCTCAGTGAAGTAGGTGTATCTGTCTCTAAGTCAACAGTAAAGAGAAGACTCCATGACAGTAAATACAAAGGGTTCACATCTAGATGCAAACCATTCATCAATTCCAAAAATAGACAGGCCATAGTTAAATTTGCTGAAAAACACCTCAAGAAGCCAGCTCAGTTCTGGAAAAGTATTCTATGGATAGATGAGACAAAGATCAACCTGTACCAGAATGATGGGAAGAAAAAAGTTTGGAGAAGAAAGGGAACGGCACATGATCCAAGGCACACCACATCCTCTGTAAAACATGGTGGAGGCAACGTGATGGCATGGGCATGCATGGCTTTCAATGGCACTGGGTCACTTGTGTTTATTGATGACATAACAGCAGACAAAAGTAGCCGGATGAATTCTGAAGTGTACCGGGATATACTTTCAGCCCAGATTCAGCCAAATGCTGCAAAGTTGATTGGACGGCACTTCATAGTACAGATGGACAATGACCCCAAGCATACAGCCAAAGCTACCCAGGAGTTCATGAGTGCAAAAAGTGGAACATTCTGCAATGGCCAAGTCAATCACCAGATCTTAACCCAATTGAGCATGCATTTCACTTGCTGAAATCCAGACTTAAGACAGAAAGACCCACAAACAAGCAAGACCTGAAGGCTGCGGCTGTAAAGGCCTGGCAAAGCATTAAAAAGGAGGAAACCCAGCGTTTGGTGATGTCCATGGGTTCCAGACTTAAGGCAGTGATTGCCTCCAAAGGATTCGCAACAAAATATTGAAAATAAAAATATTTTGTTTGAGTTATGTTTATTTGTCCAATTACTTTTGACCTCCTAAAATGTGGAGTGTTTGTAAAGAAATGTGTACAATTCCTACATTTTCTATCAGATATTTTTGTTCAACCCTTCAAATTAAACGTTACAATCTGCACTTGAATTCTGTTGTAGAGGTTTCATTTCAAATCCAATGTGGTGGCATGCAGAGCCCAACTCGCGAAAATTGTGTCACTGTCCAAATATTTCTGGCCCTAACTGTATATATATATTTTGGGGGGCTTGATGGTAATAATGTAATGTTTTGGAAAGAAGACACTCACTGTTATCAGCAACTACTAGAATGGATGGTAAAGGGTTAATATTGTTCTCAACTGTTGTAATTGCTTCCACTATAAATAACTACCACTGACAATAGCTTTTATTACTTGTTGAAGGTGGGCAATTACCACTGAAACCCATTGTGATTGGTTAAATACCCTGAAGAAACATCCCCTGCCTGGCTTAATCTCTGGTGCCTGGATACACTATTATCTTTGATCTTTATTACTGTAGTAGTAGCCCTCAATTCAAGTTTTAAGAGGGCCATCAGTTGGTCATCATCACTCATTGTAAATTGTTATCGAATATATGTATCCCTTATATCAAACACTCTGTGACACTGTGGGACAACCCAGGGATTTTCTTCTGGAAGTAAAGGTGACTGACTGATAAAAGGGATACAGATTCAATAGAAATTTACAGTCATAATGTGAAACAACCCAGAGATGTTCTTCTGCCAGCAATTGTGACTGATTGTAGTTTTCTATCGAATATGTTTCCCCAATATCAGCCACAATGTGGGACAACCCATGAGAAGGGCCTCCAATGACAAATAGTACCGTATATACTCGTGTATAAGCCGAGTTTTTCAGCTCAAAATTTGGGCTGAAAAGTCTCCCCCTCGGCTTATACATGGGTCTATACGGGGGCCCATGGTGTGGTGGCTGTGTTGGGGGCTGTGGAGGCTGCAGGAGGCGGGGGGGGCTGCTGTATGAGCGGCCCCGTCACGTGGGGCCTCTCATTAAATATGCACTGCTTCCCCCTGTCAATCAGCGGCAGGGGAAGCAGTGCATATAGCGCCCAAATGCTGGCACTCGCCCCCCCTTGTAAGGGCCCCCCCCGCTGGTTATATTACCATCCCAGTCTTCTGATCAGCGCCGCTCCTCGGTGCTCCGTCCGTCCTGCTGCATCCGGGATCTCCGGCCGTCGCAGGCATATGACGGGATCCCGGATGTAGCAGGACGGGAGCAGAGAGGACGGAGCTCCGAGGAGCAGCGCTGATCAGAAGACCGGGATGGTAAGAGAAGCGGGGGGGGGCCCTTGCAAGGGGGGCGAGTGCCAGCATTTGGGGGCTGCTGGGGACCCCCAGGGGGCTGCTGGGGACCCCCAGGGGGCTGCTGTGTACCCCCAGGGGGCTGCTGGGGACCCCCTGGGGGCTGCTGGGGACCCCCTGGGGGCTGCTGTATACCACTGGGGCTGCTGTATACTACCACTGGCCCTGCTGGGGCTGCTATATACTACCACTGGGGCTGCTGTATACTACCACTGGGGCTGCTGTATACTACCACTGGGGCTGCTATATAGTACCACTGGGGCTGCTATATACTACCACTGGGGCTGCTGTATAATACCACTGGGGCTGCTGTATACTACCACTGGGGTTGCTGTATACTACCACTGGGGCTGCTGTATACTACCACTGGAGCTGCTGTATACTACCACTGGGGCTGCTGTATACTACCACTGGGGCTGCTATATACTACCACTAGGGCTGCTGTATACTACCACTGGGGCTGCTGTATACTACCACTGGGGCTGCTGTATACTACCACTGGGGCTGCTGGGGCTTCTATATACTACCACTGGGGCTGCTGTATACTACCACTGGGGCTGCTGTATACTACCACTGGGGCTGCTGTATACTACCACTGGGGCTGCTATATACTACCACTGGGGCTGCTGTATACTACCACTGGGGCTGCTATATACTACCACTGGGGCTGCTATATACTACCACTGGGGCTGCTATATACTACCACTGGGGCTGCTATATACTACCACTGGGGCTGCTGTATACTACCACTGGGGCTGCTGTATACTACCACTGGGGCTGCTGGGGCTTCTATATACTACCACTGGGGCTGCTGTATACTACCACTGGGGCTGCTGTATACTACCACTGGGGCTGCTATATACTACCACTGGGGCTGCTATATGCTACCACTGGGGCTGCTGTATACTACCACTGGGGCTGCTATATACTACCACTGGGGCTGCTGTATACTACCACTGGGGCTGCTATATACTACCACTGGGGCTGCTATATACTACCACTGGGGCTGCTATATACTACCACTGGGGCTGCTATATACTACCACTGGGGCTGCTGTATACTACCACTGGGGCTGCTGTATACTACCACTGGGGCTGCTGTATACTACCACTGGGGCTGCTGTATACTACCACTGGGGCTGCTGTATACTACCACTGGGGCTGCTGTATACTACCACTGGGGCTGCTGTATACTACCACTGGGGCTGCTGTATACTACCACTGGGGCTGCTATATACTACCACTAGGGCTGCTGTATACTACCACTGGGGCTGCTGTATACTACCACTGGGGCTGCTATATACTACCACTGGGGCTGCTGTATACTACCACTGGGGCTGCTGTATACTACCACTGGGGAGGCCTGTATACCACTGGGGGGGGGCCTGTATACCACACTGCTGGGGGCTGTATACCTGTGCTGGGGTCCACTCTCGGCTTATACACGAGTCAATAGGTTTTTCCAGATTTTTGGGGCAAAAGTAGGGGGGTCGGCTTATACACGGGTCGGCTTATACACGAGTATATACGGTATTTAGGTAGAACTACTGTCGTCATAAGACCAGTGCACAATTTGCATTGTCTTTCAAAAAAATTAGCCCTTGGTCTGTGTCTAAAATGATGCAGGGAGACACCATGACAAGGGCCTACAATGACAAATATTATTTAGGTAGGACTTGTGTCATGGTTGGACCATTGCACAATGTGCATTGTCTGTCAAAAAAGTAGCCCTAGGGGCTGTGTCAAAGTTGATGCAGGGAGACACTATAACAAGGGCCTTCATCGACAAATATTATTTAGGTAGATGTGAAGTAGAAAACACCGGTGCTTGTCTTCTTGAATTTCTCTTTATTATTTTTTGAAAATTATAAAATCATTCAGCGTGCTAGCTGAGCGCTAGACATGTTTCGGAAGAACAACTTCCTTAATCATTAGCAAATACAAAATATAAAAACTTATACATATATAGAAAAGAAACCTCCACCCACAGCTGAACATAGTTTACAATGGTAATAATAAAGGATTTGAAAGTTTAAAACTTTCACATGTAATGGAGTTGAACCTTGCACAAGAGGAGTATTAAACTACTTTCAATTCCTTTATTATTACCATAAGTTTTTTTATTTTGTATTTGCTAATGATTAAGGAAGTTGTTCTTCCGAAACGCGTCTAGCGCCCAGCTAGCACGCTGAATGATTTTATAATTTTCAAAAAATAATAAAGAGAAATTCAAGAAGACAAGCACCGGTGTTTTCTACTTCACATTGTTTCTTGGGCAGTTGCCAAGCTGCTACACCAGGTGCAGGAATCCAGGAGGTTAATGGGCGGTGGAGCTGCCTATCCCTTCCCCCTTTCCACTTGAATGAATTATTGAGGTAGGACTACTTTCGTGGCTGGTCAAGTGCACAATGTGCATTGTGTTTCCAAAAAGTAGCCCTATGGGCTACCCTAAAAGTAGCCCTATGGGATGATGCAGGAAGCCACCATCACAAGGGCCTCCAATGACAAATATTATTTAGGCTGGAGTAGGACTCCTGTCCTAATTTGTCAGTTTGTTCACTGCACAATGTGCATTCTGTTTCCAAAAATTAGCCGTATGGGCTGTGTCATGTTTGACGCAGAAAGCCACCATCACAATCGCCTCCAATAACAAATATTACTAAATGCAACATTATTAGGAAGTTGTTGACCATGAAGTACATGTGGCAAAAGCAGTAGTAGGATAGAAATATAAGAAGAAGGAAACAGGTTTGTATGGGAGGGGGTGGAAATTAACACTAGTAGTATATATGAACATTTTTGGTGAATTTAGATTGCTTTTCTGTCATCTTGAGGGATTATAAACTGTAGAAAAATCCAGTTGTTGTTGAATTTAATCAGAGTAGGCCTGTCTGCATTTTCTGTAGAGTGGCGTGTGCGGCTATCTGTGATGATTGCCCCAGTGGAACTGAAAACACACTCTGACATCACACTAGCAGGAGGGTAGGCTAGCACCTCCAATGTGTATAAGGAGAGGTCAGGTCAAGTGTGCAGCTTGAACACCCAATAATTAAAGGGAAATTAATAGTCAGGAAGGACGCAGATACTCCTTGACAATGTTATTCAATTCAATTCCTCCCTCCTTGGTATTGTTACACGCATAGATAGCCCTTGCTGATGTGCTGTTTATTGAAAATGGACAGTTTGTGCACATTTTCCCCCCCACCTTTGTTGGACCTTATGTGTGTGTCTCTTCCCAGTAACCCTTGTTGTTGAAAACAACCGGTACCTCTGCTGCCAGCATTGTCTGATAGTGAAGTTTTGAGCAACTGACTTACAATGGCTCTCTTGAAGGATTCCATTGTGCAAGCCTTTGGTCACTCCAAAAGGAGAGAAGGAAATTTCTCCTTGTTTCTCCTGGTCGAGAAAGGTGGCCAACCAATACAGGTTGATGGGGAAAATGTGGATCACACGAGGGTCTTGGGACAAACAGTTAGACATGAACTCTGGCATGTGGGCCAAGCTGCAAACAGGCAAAGTTTATGTGTTCATACCAGGAGGAACAATACCCATCCTCTCCTCATGCTGACTTGCCTCCTCCTCTTCTCCATGCAGAATAGACATGAAGCTAGGGTTGGGAGACCCCGCTGTAGCACAGAAAAATAAGTCCTTTCCTTCCTCATCCTCCTCATCATTACCCAATGTTGCCTGAGAATATTGGCTGGGCTGGGTATTATCACCCATTGGGAAATCTGCCACCATAGCCACCTGCTGAGCACTCAAAGCTTCGATTGTTTCAGCAAACAGAGCAGCAGGATGGTTACACTCATAATAGCCTCATCACTGCTCATGATCTTTGCGCAGTACTCAAACTTTTTCAGAAACTCACAAATGCTAGTAAACCACACTCACTTGACAGTTGTTATATGTTGTGGCTGAGTGTCAGTCTCACGGGTGTGTTGAAGCTAGTATTCAGCTACTGCCCTCTGCTTCTCTCTAATCATCACCAACATATAATATGTTGAGTTCCATCACCTGGTCAGTTCAGTTTGCAAATGAGTTTGTCGCTAGGCAAATTCAGGTGCTTTTGCAAGACCGGCAAAAGCGGTAGAAGACTGTCAGAAATGGGTGCTAATGACGTTCCTTCTCAAGTAGGTGCGGCAAGTCAGGATATGTTTTTAGATATGTATGCACAACTAGGTTCAGCACGTTAGCCATGCATGGAATGTATACCAGCTTGCCCAGCTTTAAAGTCACCACCAGATTCCCCCCATTATTGTGCACGTATTCTTGGCCTAGGTAGGATGTGTGATGTTTCAGTTTGCGACTTTGTCCCACCTTCCACCAGGTTCACCTACAGTGCTATCAGAGAAATGTATTGTCCCTGCACACAACAACTTGTCTAAGTATTTGTTGTTAAGTGGACCTTTCTTGTTAAGGCATTGGTGAGAGCACAGTTGATATTGTTTAACATATTGTCACGCCACCACAGGTGTAGCCAAGTATTGAACCCACTGGACCACAGGATATACTGTGGAAGCTGATACCAGAAACGAGCCAGACAAGGATATAACATAAATTAACAGTTTATTGACACAATAGCACAAATTCCCCAAGAGAAGTCCAAAGGGCCAGAGCACCGGGTTTCCTCTAAGGGAGCAACTAGAAACGAAACACCATAGAACAGGGATTGTCCCAGCACAGCCAGAGAGGATTCAATGAACCAGTGAAACCTGTCGGTCCGACCCAAGGTAGAACAGAATACAGAAACCAGGGAACCAGAGAAAAGGCTAGGACGGGACTTGGACCCTGATGTAACGGAACGGATCCAAAAAGTTGCCGGGAACTGGCTAGGATGGTTCGGGTCTGCGGGTGAGTCAGGCAGGAGAAGGAATCCAGCACTGAAAGCAAAGATACAATACGTTAGAAAGTCAAAAACACAGAACACGCAAGCACCTCGCTGGGTCCTGAGCTGGCAACCAAACTATCAATTGAAGTTGCCCAGGCACCTTCCTTAGAAAGTGAGGGTCTTAAGAACCCACCAGCCCTCAGCGATTGGCTGGAAGGTGGTGACAAAAAAAAGGGCGTACTGGCCCTTTCAATTTACTAAGTGCGACACTCGCACTATGGCATTTTCCCCGCCACCAGGAAGTCAGAAGGTGGGGGAGAAGCGCTGAGCTGAGGAGCTGTCGCGGCTGGAGTGGATGCCGTGGGAGCGCGGGCCCGGTAAGCATGCCTGCAGGGCACAGCAGGATACCGGCGGCCAGATGGGACCCGATCACCCTCCACCCTGGGGAGGGGTCCCGCCAGCCACAGGGTTACAGTACCCCCTTCCTTATGCCCCTCTGTCTCAAGCCAGCAAGGAACCTCTGCAGATGACGAGGAACATTGATATTCTCCTCCAGTTCCCAAGGTCGTTTCTCCAGACCAAACCCTTTCCAGTCCACAAAATACAAGGTCTTGTTTACTCTCCGTTTGACATCCAAAATGGCATTAACCTCAAACACATCACCAGCTGAGGCAGAAGGAGGATGAGCATTAGGATCCCGGGAGTAACAACCAAGAACCACTGGTTTAAGAAGGGAGACGTGGAAGAAATTGTGAATCAGCAAGGAAGGAGGCAACTTTAACTGGTAGCATACCTCGTTAATCCTTTGAAGTACCTCAAAGGGGCCAATGTATCGAGGAGCAAACTTGTAGGAGGGAACCTTGAGGCAGATGAACCTGGAAGAGAGCCATACCTTGTCCCTGGGTCAGTTCGGAGGTGGATCCAGTCTTCTCTTGTCAGCATGGCTCTTCATCCATCCGAAAGCCCTTTCCAGGGATGCCTTCATCTCAGACCAATATGTAAATAAACAGAAAAGGATGCGCAATGGGTGCACCTGTATAAACAATTTCTTTCCCTAACTAGTAAAAAAGATGCTCACCTTGCAAGGCTGTGCACTGCCCTACACAGCCCCGGTAAATCACTTGAATGTGGAGCTTAATCGCTCTCCCTGGAATCTCTGTGTGCTGCTGCCTGTGAGCTTCTTCCTCCGGCCCCAGCTCTGAACACGTGACCACTCAGACAGGAAAGGTCCTGTAGCTCCAGGCCTTCACCTCGCACCACACAGGTCCTTTTGTTAATGTGCCTTCCAAGCTGCTCCTGCTGCTGATCCTCCAAAGGAGAAACTGGAACATATGATTAATGCAAAGCTGTCTATGGAGCGCTCAGGAAAGGCAGGCAGGGTGAATTATAGATAAAACTTAGCTTTTTATTATTCTCCTTCACAGCCACAATGCGTTTCCACTGACACAGCAGTCTTCCTCAGGTGGAATGAAAGGAGGATGTCACGCCCTAGGACGTACCCTGAGATGTGGACCCACTGGACCGCAGCTATTGCGGATGCAGATACCAGGATGACACAGAACCGGACAACAGAATACTTTTAAAGCTTTATTAAAGCCAAAGGCAAATGCAAGGTGGCCCCAAGGGAAGGCCGCAAGGATACAACACAAGTACCCCTCAGTAAAGGTGCCCAGGATAGGTGACCCCATAGGACAGGGATATCACCTGGACCCGCTAACCGAGGTGCCCGGTGGAGCGTTACTTGCGAATCACCGACCCTAGGGGGGGCAAGACATACAATGCAAAATCAAAAAGAACAATGAGCGGACCCAGAAGTAAGAGGAGCCGTTAGCGCCAGAACCAGCAGTTGCACAAGGAAGATCTGGGCGCAGCAACGGAACAGCACAACTGCAAAAAGAACAAAATACAGGTATTAGATTAGCAAGCCAACAACAGACTAACAGACCAGGACTGGCAGCTTCACAAGGAATGAAGTTGCCCGGCGAGGTCTGGCAGTGAATGCAGGGTTTATAATCCTGCAGCACAGCAATGATTGCCAGAGGGCGGGGCAGACTGATCAGCACCCAGACTCTATAAAAGGAGCTGAGAGAGCGGCCCCGCCTCCTAGTGAGATCCCAGAGAGGAAGCAGGAAGCACGTTCAGAGCAGCAGGCAGATGTCAGGGCACCTGGAATCCCGGAGCCGCCTGCGGATGACCGCCCCTGGAACCCCGACCCCGGGTAGGACAGGTAACAGATCGGGAAGAGGGGAAAACAGGATGTGGAGTGGGGACCCCAGACAACGGAGCGGCTACAGTACTCCCCCCTCCACGCCCCCCCGGAACCAGGCCGGCATGAAACCTGCGCAGGAGGCGAGGAGCATTGATGTTCTCCTCCGGCTCCCAGGACCGTTCCTCAGGACCAAACCCCTTCCAGTCAACTAAATACCACGTAGAGCGACCCCTCTTTCTCATGTCCAGAATCGCACTGACTTCGAACACGTCAGAGGCCGAGACCGGCGGAGGCTGCGCTCCTGGATCCTGGGAGTAACGGTTGAGGACTAGCGGCTTGAGGAGAGACCGGTGGAAAGCATTATGGATCCGCAGAGTAGGTGGCAACTTCAGCTGGTAGCATACCTCGTTTATCCTCCGGATGACTTCAAAGGGACCGATGTAGCGAGGACCGAGCTTATAGTAAGGAACCTTGAGACGGACGTACTTGGAACAAAGCCATACCTTATCCCCTGGCTGGAACAGGGGGCAGTCCAGACGTCGTTTGTCGGCATGGTCTTTCATCCGCCTAGATGCCTTTTCCAGGGCAGACTGCGTCTCAGTCCAGATCTTGGAGAAGTCTCGAGCCGACTGCTCAGCCGCCGGATTAGAGGTAGTGATGTCCACGGGAGTCAGTATTCTTGGATGGTGACCGTAGACTATGAAAAAAGGAGAGTTATGGGAGGACTCACCGACATGATTATTGTAGGAGAACTCTGCCCAGGGAAGCAGCGAGGACCAGTCGTCATGATGGGCGTTGATGAAGTGCCTTAGATAGCCGGATAACACCTGATTCACCCGTTCCACCTGCCCATTGGACTGCGGATGATAAGCAGACGAGAAGTCCAAGGTGACATCGAGCTTCTTGCAGAGCGACCGCCAGAATCGGGATACGAACTGTACGCCTCGGTCAGACACTATGTGAGATGGCAAACCGTGTAAGCGGAGGACATGTAGGACAAACAGCTCCACTAATCTGGGTGCAGAGGGAAGACCGGACAGCGGGATGAAGTGGGCCATCTTGGAGAACCTGTCCACCACTACCCATACCACGGTGTTACCGGAGGAGACCGGGAGGTCGTGATGAAGTCCATGGCGATGTGCCTCGAGGGCTCAGAGGGCACCGGCAAGGGCAGGAGAGGACCAACGGGCAACCGCTTGGGCGTCTTGTTGCGGGCACAGGAGGAACAGGCAGAGACGAAGTCGGTGACATCCCGTCGCATCTGAGGCCACCAGTAGTGTCGAGCTATCAACTGAAGGGTCTTTGTTATGCCCACGTGCCCTGCAATCCTAGAGGAATGACCCCAGCTCAATACGTGTCCTCGATCGGCCTCGGCTACCAGCGTCTTACCTGGCGGGGGTAGAGACAATCGAAGAGGAGCAACCATACCGATATTGGATGGATTGATGATGGAGCGCGGCTCATCCTCCTGGTCTTCGACGAGGAAGGACCGGGACAAGGCATCCGCCTTGATGTTCTTATGTGCCGGACGGAAATGAAGAGGGAAGTCAAAGCGGGCAAAGAACAGCGACCAGCGCGCCTGCCGGGGGTTGAGTCTTTGGGCTGACTGCAGGTATGCCAGGTTCTTGTGGTCGGTGTAGATCACGATGGGATGTACTGCACCTTCAAGGAGGTACCGCCATTCCTCCAGGGCCATTTTGATGGCAAGCAGCTCCCGGTCCCCAATGGAGTAATTCCGTTCACAGGCTGTGAAGGCCTTGGAGAAAAAGCCACACGTCACCATGCGTCCTGTGGAGGTCTTCTGGGTAAGAACAGCTCCCGCTCCAGAAGAGGAGGCGTCCACCTCCATGAAAAACTGCTTGTCCGCCATGGGCCTGTGGAGAGCAGGAGCAGAGGAAAAAGCATTTTTAAGCGTAAGGAAGGCAGTCTCGGCCTCAGGAGTCCAAGCCTTAGCAGGCGTCCCTTTCCGGGTTAAAGCGGTGAGCGGGTTGACTACTTCCGAAAACCGAGGGATGAACTGCCGATAGTAATTGGCGAAGCCCAGGAACCTTTGAATCGCCTTGAGTCCCACTGGTCGAGGCCACTTCTGGACGGCGGATACCTTCTCTGGATCCATCTCGAGTCCGAAATCGGAGACAATGTAGCCCAGGAAGGGTAATGAAGTCCGTTCGAACACACATTTCTCGAACTTGGCATACAGTCGGTTCTCCCGTAACCGGACAGGACCCGCCGGACGTCTCGCCTGTGTGTGTGGAAGATCGGGAGAGAAGACCAGGATGTCGTCCAGGTAGACCACGACACATACATAGAGAAGGTCCCTGAAGACATCGTTTACAAATTCTTGAAAGACTGCGGGAGCATTACTCAAACCGAACGGCATTACCTTATACTCATAGTGGCCATCACGAGTGTTGAAGGCTGTCTTCCATTCGTCACCTGCTCGGATCCGGACCAGGTTGTACGCACCTCGCAGGTCCAGCTTGGTGAAGACCCGGGATCCCCGCAGTCGGTGAAGAGTTCAGGGATAAGAGGCAGCGGGTACTTGTTCTTTACCGTTATGGCATTGAGACCCCGATAATCTATGCAAGGTCGGAGGGACCCGTCCTTCTTCTTTACGAAGAAGAAGCCCGCTCCTGCAGGCGAAGTGGACTTCTGAATGAACCCCCGCGCCAGGCTATCCTTTACGTATTCGGCCATGGCCTGGGTCTCGGGCGGATTCAATGGGTAGATGCGACCTCTAGGAAGCGGAGCCCCGGGTACCAGGTCGATGGGGCAGTCATATGGTCTATTGGAGGTAATGCCTCGGCCTCCTTTTTGTCGAAGACATCGGCATAAGACCAATAGGCAGACGGCAGACCGGGCAAGGTCGCCGGCGAGGGAGGCAACCGGACGGAACGTACAGGAAGAAGACACCGACTGTGGCAAGTCGAACCCCACCGTAAGACCTCCCCAGTTCGCCAGTCCAGCACGGGTTCATGAATGCGAAGCCATGGCAAGCCAAGCATGAAGGGGGGAGAAAGAGACGGCAAGACATAAAAGGTGAGACGCTCAGTGTGGAGAGCTCCGATCTGTATCTCCACCTCACCCGTGATGCCTGCAACTGAGTCCTGTAGAGGTCTCCCATCCACGGAGGTGATGATGCGAGGACGCTGCAGGGGATGTATGGGTATACCATAGCGCAGAGCGGTCTCCTGCTGCACGAAGTTGCCTGCAGATCCAGAATCCAGATAAGCCACCTCCGAATGGCGTTGGTCGCCGACCTTCACCTGGATGGATATAGTAAGGGGTTGAGAGGAATCCCCTTACCTAGGTCGGCCTCTCTTACCTGGCCTAGGCGGAGGGGTTTCTCCGGCCTCCGGGGGCAGTGTTGACGGAAGTGACCTGATCCACCGCAGTAAAGGCACAGGCCCCTGGCGATCCTCTCCTCTCTCGTCTGGGCGGTCAGCCGAACACATCCACCTTCAAGGACTCGGGACCCGACGGGGACGCTGAGGGTGCAGGAAGAAGAGGTCGCTGGAACGTGGGTGCCAGGCGGGGAGTTCTTCTCTCCTGGATCCTTTCCTGCATCCTTTCCTTGGACCGCTCCTGGAGACGTCGATCTATCCGGACTGCAATGGTGATGAGATCCTCCAGAGTGTTGGGTAAATCCCGAACCGCCAGTTCGTCTTTAATGCGACTGGAAAGCCCTCGGCGAAAGACACCCACCAGGGGCTCGTCCGTCCAGCGTAGCTCGGAGGCTAAGGTACGAAATCGGATTGCGTACTGACCAACAGACAGATTACCTTGCTGTAGGTTGAAGAGGGCTTCTGTGGCGGAGGCCACCCGTCTGGGTTCATCAAAGGTCCTCCGGAACGTCTCCAGGAATGCCTGTAGGTTGGATACAATGGGATCCTCCCTCTCCAACAATGGGTTAAACCATGCCAGGGCCTCTCCTTCGAGATGTGAGGCCAAAAACGCCACCTTGGCCCCATCCGTCAGGAATTGATGTTGCAATAACCGGAAGTGGAGCTGGCACTGGTTAATAAACCCCCGACAAGCCTTAGGATCCCCGGAGTACCTGGTGGGCTGAGCCAGCCGTGGAGAAGACACTGCTCCAGCTCCGGTGAGTGGCACCGAGACGGAGCCCGGGGTACTTGCTGCACTTTGTAGACCGGTAAGTCGGTCATCCACGGAAGACAGGTAGGATAACATCCGGGTCCGTATGTCTCTCTGATGGTCCAGTTCTTGGTGGAGACTCAACATCTGGGAAGAGAGAGAGGGGTCAGTGGTAGAGAGCGCCCTAAGCGGGCCTCTAAGGACTGGATGAACGACACTACTTGGTCATGACTCTGACGAAGTCCGGCAAGCTCCCTTTGGGCATCAAACCTGGTATCAGCGGGGTCCATGGCCGGGGAAAAATCTGTCACGCCCTAGGACGTACCCTGAGATGTGGACCCACTGGACCGCAGCTATTGCGGATGCAGATACCAGGATGACACAGAACCGGACAACAGAATACTTTTAAAGCTTTATTAACGCCAAAGGCAAATGCAAGGTGGCCCCAAGGGAAGGCTGCAAGGATACAACACAAGTACCCCTCAGTAAGGTGCCCAGGATAGGTGACCCCATAGGACAGGGATATCACCTGCCCGGTGGAGCGTTACTTGCGAATCACCGACCCTAGGGGGGCAAGACATACAATGCAAAATCAAAAAGAACAATGAGCGGACCCAGAAGTAAGAGGAGCCGTCAGCGCCAGGACCAGCAGTTGCACGAGGAAGATCCGGGCGCAGCAACAGAACAGCACAACTGCAAAAAGAACAAAATACAGGTATTAGATTAGCAAGCCAAACAACAGACTAACAGGACCAGGACTGGCAGCTTCACAAGGAATGAAGTTGCCCCGGCGAGGTCTGGCAGTGAATGCAGGGTTTATAATCCTGCAGCAACAGCAATGATTGACCAGAGGGCGGGGCAGACTGATCAGCACCCAGACTCTATAAAAGGAGCTGAGAGAGCGGCCCTGCCTCCTAGTGAGATCCCAGAGAGGAAGCAGGAAGCACGTTCAGAGCAGCAGGCAGATGTCAGGGCACCCTGGAACCCCGGAGCCGCCTGCGGATGACCGGCACCCTGGAACCCCGACCCCGGGTAGGACAGGTAACAGATCGGGAAGAGGGGAAAACAGGATGTGGAGTGGGGACCCCAGACAACGGAGCGGCTACAGAGGACTTCAAAGTTACAACTTTTATAAGTAAAAAACAACCCTCATTGGTTAACAACCCCCTTTATGTCAACCAATCCTCAAATCCCCTGGTTAACCCTATAAATACTACAACCATAGGTAGATCATATTACATCTTCCCATTAATAAAATAAGCCTCCCCCTCAACACTACAACAGTACAGTACAACAGTCTGGTGACTGTAATGGTCACAGGAGATTAGGATTTTAGTCCCTTCCCTGTATTAAGGTAGTAAGTACAACAGTCTGGTGACTGTAATGGTCACACTAGAGTAGGATTTTAGTCCCTAACCTGTATCAAGGTAGTAAGTACAACAGTCTGGTGACTGTAATGGTCACAGGAGATTAGGATTTTAGTCCCTAACCTGTATCAAGGTAGTAAGAACAACAGTCTGGTGACTTTAATGGTCACAGGAGATTAGGAATTTAGTCCCTAACCTGTATCAAGGTAGTAAGTACAACAGTCTGGTGACTGTAATGGTCACAGGTGAGAAGGATTTTAGTCCCTAACCTGTATCAAGGTAGTAAGTAAACAGTCTGGTGACTGTAATGGTCACAGGATATTAAGATTTTAGTCCCTAACCTGTATCAAGGTAGTAAGTACACCAGTCTGGTAACTGTTCAGCTCACAGGAGAGTAGGATTTTAGTCCCTAACCTGTATCAAGGTAGTAAGTACACCAGTCTGGTAACTGTTCAGCTCAGAGGAGAGTAGGATTTTAGTCCTAACCTGTATCAAGGTAGTAAGTACACCAGTCTGGTAACTGTTCAGCATCACAGGAGAGTAGGATTTTAGTCCCTAACCTGTATCAAGGTAGTAAGTGCAACAGTCTAGTGACTGTAATGGTCACAGGTGAGATAGGATTTTAGTCTCAAACCTGTATCAAGGAGTAAGTACACAGTCTGGTAACTGTTCGTCACAGGTATAGGATTTTAGTCCCTAACCTGTATCAAGGTAGCTAAGTACAACCAGTCTGGTACTGTTAGATCACAGAAGTTAGATTTTTAGTCCCTAACCTGTATCAAGGTAGTAAGTACAACAGTCTGGTGACTGTAATGGTCACAGGAGATTAGGATTTTAGTCTAAACCTGTATCAAGGACGTAAGTACAACAGTCTGGTAACTGTAAGTCACAGGAGAGATAGGATTTTAGTCCCTAACCTATATCAAGGTAGTAAGTACAACAGTCTAGGTGACTGTAATGGTCACAGAAGATTAGGATTTTAGTCCCTAACCTGTATCAAGGTAGTAAGTACACAGTCTGGTAACTGTAAGGCTCACAGGAGATAGGATTTTAGTGCCTAACCTGTATCAACGGTATAAGTACACAGTCTGGTGACTGTACATGGGTCACAGGAGAGAGGATTTTAGTCCTAACCTGTATCAAGGTAGTAAGTACAAACCAGTCTGGTAACTGTTTAGTCACAGGAGATAGGATTTTAGTCCCTAACCTGTATCAAGGTAGTAAGTACAACCAGTCTGGTGACTGTTGGTCACAGGAGAAGGATTTTAGTCCCTAACCTGTATCAAGGTAGTAAGTACACAGTCTGGTGACTGTATGGCTACAGGAGATTAGGATTTTAGTCCCTAACCTGTATCAAGGTAGTAAGTACAAACCCGTCTGGTAGACTGTTATGTCACAGGAGATAGGATTTTAGTCCCTAAACCTGTATCAAGGTAGTAAGTACAACAGTCTGGTGACTGTAATGGTCACAGGAGATTAGGATTTTAGTCCCTAACCTGTATCAAGGTAGTAAGTACACAGTCTGGTGACTGTTCATGTCACAGGAGAGTAGGATTTTAGTCCCTAACCTGTATCAAGGTAGTAAGTACAACAGTCTAGTGACTGTAATGGTCACAGGGAGATTAGGATTTTAGTCCCTAACCTGTATCAAGGAGTAAGTACAACAGTCTGGTAACTGTAATGGTCACAGGAGAGTAGGATTTTAGTCCCTAACCTGTATCAAGGTAGTAAGTACAACCAGTCTGGTGACTGTATGGTCACAGAAGATTAGGATTTTAGTCCCTAACCTGTATCAAGGTAGTAAGTACAACAGTCTAGTGACTGTAATGGTCACAGGAGATTAGGATTTTAGTGCCTAACCTGTATCAAGGTAGTAAGTACAACAGTCTGAACTGTATGGTCACAGGAGAGATGGATTTTAGTCCCTAACCTGTATCAAGGTAGTAAGTACAACAGTCTAGGTGACTGTAATGGTCACAGGAAGAGTAGGATTTTAGTCCCTTACCTGTATTAAGGTAGTAAGTACACAGTCTGGTGACTGTAATGGTCACAGGAGATTAGGATTTTAGTCCCTAACCTGTATCAAGGTAGTAAGTACAACAGTCTGTGACTGTAATGGTCACAGGAGAGAAGGATTTTAGTCCCTTAACCTGTATTAAGGTAGTAAGTACACAGTCTGGTGACTAATGGTCACAGGAGTAAGATTTTAGTCCCTAACCTGATCACGTAGTAAGTACAACAGTCTGCGATAATGGTCACAGGAGATTAGGATTTTAGTCCCTAACCTGTAATCACGGTAGTAAGTACACCAGTCTGGTAACTGTTCAGCTCACAGGAGAGTAGGATTTTAGTCCCTAACCTGTATCAAGGTAGTAAGTACACAGTCTGGTGACTGTAATGGTCACAGGAGATAGGATTTTAGTCCCTAACCTGTATCAAGGTAGTAAGTACAACAGTCTGTGAACTGTATGGTCACAGGAGAGTAGATTTTAGTCCTAACCTGTATCAAGGTAGTAAGTACAACCAGTCTGGTGACTGTAATGGTCACAGGAGAGTAGGATTTTAGTCCCTAACCTGTATCAACGTAGTAAGTACAACAGTCTGGTGACTGTAATGGTCACAGGAGATAGGATTTTAGTCCTAACCTGTATCAAGGTAGTAAGTACAACAGTCTACACCAGTCTGGTAACTGTTCAGCTCACAGGAGAGTAGATTTTAGTCCCTAACCTGTATCAAGGTAGTAAGTCAACAGTCTGTGACTGTAATGGTCACAGAGAGGATTTAGTCCTACCTGTATTAAGGTAGTAAGTACAACAGTCTGGTGACTGTAAGGTCACAGGAAGGATTTTAGTCCCTAACCTGATCAAGTAGTAAGTACAACAGTCTGGTGACTGTAATGGTCACAGGAGATAGGATTTTAGTCCCTAACCTGTATCAAGGTAGTAAGTACAACAGTCTGGTGACTGTAATGGTCACAGAGATTAGGATTTTAGTCCCTAACCTGTATCAAGGTAGTAAGTACAACAGTCTGGTGACTGTAATGGTCACAGGAATAGATTTTAGTCCCTAACCTGATCAGGTATAAGTACACAGTCTGGTACTGTTGTCACAGGAGATTAGGATTTTAGTCCCTAACCTGTATCAAGGTAGTAAGTACAACAGTCTGGTACTGTAGGTCAAGAATAGGATTTTAGTCCCTAACCTGTATCAAGGTAGTAAGTACAACAGTCTGGTACTGTAATGGTCACAGGAGATAGGATTTTAGTCCCTAACCTGTATCAAGGTAGTAAGTACACAGTCTGGTAACTGTCAGTCACAGAGAGTAGGATTTTTGTCCCAACCTGTATCAAGGTAGTAAGTACACCGTCTGGTAACTGTAGATCAAGGAGAGTAGGTTTTAGTCCTAACCTGTATCAAGGTAGTAAGTACAAGTCTGGTACTGTAATGGTCACAGGAGAGAGGATTTTAGTCCCTAACCTGTATCAAGGTAGTAAGTACACAGCTGGTAACTGTTCACTCACAGAGAGTAGATTTTAGTCCTAACCTGTATCAAGGTAGTAAGTACACCAGTCTGGTAACTGTTCAATCAAGAGAGTAGATTTTAGTCCCTAACCTGTATCAAGTAGTAAGTACAATCTGTACTGTAATGGTCACAGGAAGTAGGATTTTAGTCCCTACCTGTATAAGTAGTAAGTACCCATCTGGTGACTGTAGTCACAGGGAGTAGATTTTAGTCCCTAACCTGATCACGTAGTAAGTACACAGTCTGGTGACTGTAATGGTCACAGGAGATAGATTTTAGTCCCAACCTGTATCAAGGTAGTAAGTACAACAGTCTGGTGACTGTAATGTCACAGAGAGAAGGATTTTAGTCCCTAACCTGTATCAAGGTAGTAAGTACAACAGTCTGGTGACTGTAATGGTCACAGGAGAGTAGGATTTTAGTCCCTTAACCTGTATCAAGGTAGTAAGTACACCAGTCTGGTAACTGTTCAGCTCACAGGAGAGTAGGATTTTAGTCCCTAACCTGTATCAAGGTAGTAAGTACAACCAGTCTGGTAACTGTTCAGCTCACAGGAGAGATAGGATTTTAGTCCCTAACCTGTATCAAGGTAGTAAGTACAACAGTCTGGTACTGTAATGGTCACAGGAGATAGGATTTTAGTCCCTAACCTGTATCAAGGTAGTAAGTACAACAGTCTGGTGAACTGTAATGGTCACAGGAGAGTAGGATTTTAGTCCCTAACCTGTATCAAGGTAGTAAGTACAACAGTCTGGACTGTAATGGTCACAGGAGATTAGATTTTAGTCCCTAACCTGTATCAAGGTAGTAAGAACAACAGTCTGTGACTTAATGGTCACAGGAGAGATTTTAGTCTCTAACCTGTATCAAGGTAGTAAGTACACCAGTCTGGTAACTGTTCAGTCACAGGAGATGGATTTTAGTCCCTAACCTGTATCAAGGTAGTAAGTACACCAGTCTGGTAACTGTTCAGCTCAAGGAGAGTAGGATTTTAGTCCCTAACCTGTATCAAGGTAGTAAGTACAACAGTCTGGTACTGTAATGGTACAGGAGAGTAGATTTTTAGTCCCTAACCTGTATCAAGTAGTAAGTACAACAGTCTGGTGTAGACTTAATGGTCACAGGAGAGTAGGATTTTAGTCCCAACCTGTATCAAGGTAGTAAGTACAACAGTCTGGTGACTAGTTAATGGTCACAGGAGATTAGATTTTAGTCCCTAACCTGTATCAAGGTAGTAAGTACACCAGTCTGATAACTGTTCAGCTCAAGGAGAGTAGGATTTTAGTCCCTAACCTGTATCAAGGTAGTAAGTACACCAGTCTGGTAACTGTTCAGATCACAGGAGAGTAGGATTTTAGTCCCTAACCTGTATCAAGGTAGTAAGTACAACAGTCTGGTGACTGTAATGCTCACAGGAGAAGGATTTTAGTCCCTAACCTGTATCAAGGTAGTAAGTACAACAGTCTGGTGACTGTAATGGTCACAGGAGATTAGGATTTTAGTCCCAACCTGTATCAAGGTAGTAAGTACAACAGTCTGGTGACTGTAAGGTCACAGGAGATTAGATTTTAGTCCTAACCTGTATCAAGGTAGTAAGTACAACAGTCTGGTAACTGTAATGATCACAGGAGATTAGGATTTTAGTCCCAAACCTGTATCAAGGTAGTAAGTACAACAGTCTGGTGACTGTAATGGTCACAGGAGATTAAGATTTTAGTCCCTAACCTGTATCAAGGTAGTTAATACAACAATCTGGTAACTGTTACAGTCACAGTAGAGTAGAATTTTAGTCCCTAACCTGTATCAAGGTAGTAAGTACACCAGTCTGGTAACTGTTCAGCTCACAGGAGAGTAGGATTTTAGTCCCTAACCTGTATCAAGGTAGTAAGTACACCAGTCTGGTAACTGTTCAGCTCAGAGGAGAGTAGGATTTTAGTCCTTAACCTGTATCAAGGTAGTAAGTACACCAGTCTGGTAACTGTTCAGCTCACAGGAGAGTAGGATTTTAGTCCCTAACCTGTATCAAGGTAGTAAGTTCAACAGTCTGGTGACTGTTCAGCTCAGAGGAGAGTAGGATTTTAGTCCCTAACCTGTATCAAGGTAGTAAGTACACCAGTCTGGTAACTGTTCAGATCACAGGAGAGTAGGATTTTAGTCCTCAACCTGTAGGAGGGCAGAGACAGTACTAAAATGTTTTCTCTCCCTGGAGTGACCCTTTAAGCCCAAAAAAGCCGTGGATGTGAACACAGCGGCAAACACTGGTTGTATGCCTAAAAAGAGTTTACGGCAAGATTTAGGTAGATTTTGCAATCAATGCTTTTAAGCCCCAAAAAAGCTGTGGATGTAAATGTCGTGCACAAGGGTCCAGTTGCCATAATACTATGCTTGGAAGCAAGGGAAAGCACCCACCTCAGGTAAAACACACACACATGTGCACAACATCTTCCAAACTCCAGGCCAACTCTAAAGCCCGGCTTCAGTCCAGGTCCCCTATAAATTCTGGTCTGGGGGTGGGGTCAGGCAGTTCAGTTCCTAGGAGGACTGTAGAAGACATCCTATGTTCGAGTACCATGCTAGGCCTGTCCAAGGAAACTGACTAGCCAGTGTGAGTGACCCATAGGTGAGGGTCTGAGGGAAGTGGAGAAAAGGTGTGAGGAGTGGAGCGGTGCCAGCTCGCCTCAGCACCGAGCGTAGTCCAGTTACTGGAGTCTGAGGGCCCACATGGAGTAGCGCAGTATGGAGGTCTCAGTATTTGCCAGGCGGGAAAACCTGAACTTGCTTTGAGGCTCTGGAGCCCTAACACCACCTGTGAACTTTGTCCTGGATGACTGTGCTATGACTTCAGTAAAGGTAAAGGAGATTGTTACCCCTGTGTCTGTCAGTTATTCCATACACTAAGTTCTTGCACCCACAACGAACGATCATCTTCCATAGACTATACGGTTGCCCTGGGGACCTGCTCTTCCTGTGTAGAGCTCAACATCCTTGCTGCTACTCCCATCATCCCCAGATGTGGCTATACCGGCCGCATTCCACTGGTAGCGTTACGACACTTTTTAATTTTTGTTTCATTTTATTTTGATACATTTTTCTAATCCCCTTTTTAACTGCTCGCCCGACGAGCGGATCACGGACCGGGTCATGCCACTGTGACATCCTGCAGTCCCAGACGATGACGAGAGGGCCTGGTTCCGAGTACCCCACGATGCACGCCCGGGACGAGACAGCTTTTGGCATCATGAATAGGATCTACTGATCCAGTTAAACTGGGTCTTGTGTGCCTAAGACTGTATTGAACTGTGAACAATGGCCATTTTTCTTTTCTTTTTGCCGCCCCACGCAGAGCGCGGGAAGGAGAGGGGGCGGCGCCAGAGAAAGGGCTCAAATGCAAGCCGAGGCCCCACGCTCTGACGTCAGCTTAAGCAACATCGGAAACCCTGTGCCGGAAGGCCTTTGCAGAAAGGCACCTGCCAAAAACAGGGTCTTCGAGACACGGACGGCCGCTGAGCTAAAGGTCCGGTTCTTCGGGTGTAAGCAAGGGGTGCAGGACAGTGTATGCAGCTATGCTTTGACTTTGCAAGAGGCGCTGAGAGCCATGAAGCAGGCCGACCCTGAGTGTGTGTCAAATGAGAACAAATTTTTAACTGAACAATTCATTGAGGACATGCGGGACCTGACCAATAAGGTCCAGCTGCGAGCCCAGGCCATGCAGCACCCTGGAATAGACTTTACAGATTTTAAGGATTGAGCCCTACAGCTGTTGAGAGATACTACTGTCAGCAGCCCTGAACCCTTGACCTACCATCCATAACCTCCTTGGGGGCCACAGCACAGACTTTGGAGCTCCTCACCCCTGAGGTTGTGCACCTCCAGTTGCAACAGCTGACCCAAGGAATGGCCGACCTGGACAAAGCAGTAAAACCCATCCAAGGATCCAGATCGCCAGTAGGAATCAGTCTAGCCTCAAGATGTGTCACATGACCCTCTTCCCATTGAAAAAAATGAAGTTGAGTCCAAAATGGCCAACTTCAAAATGGCTGCCATGGTCACCAGCCATCTGGAAAAGTTTTCTGACTCCCATATACTAATGTGCCACAAACAGGAGGTTGATATCACCAACCATTCCCATTTTATTTAGGTGCATCCATATAAATGGCCCATGCTGTATATATATATATATTGTGAGGTATAGCGGTGTCAGGGAGGCAAAGACACGGGATCCAGGCACCACTGGTCATGGCACACGGGTTTATTTGCCAAAAAAAAATGTAGGAAAAACAATAGTCGGGTACAATCTTCCGGATTCCCCTTACGTCAGGGGCCGCTACTTAGCTTCACCCAAAAGGACGTACCCCGTCAAAACCAGCCACAAGGTCTCAGGCCTGGCTCAAGGAAGCTTCTCTCTCAGAAGCTCAGGGAGTTGTCGTCACTCCCCCACACTAGAGACCACACCCTGTGGTCTAGCTTCCTTTTATCACACCCAAGCCAGTAAGCAGAACCAACACAAAATCCCGGGAAGGAGTGCGACCTGTCAATATGGAGGACACACCCAGGGAGGCACACACCGGTCGCAGGGGCCCGACCCGGTCGGTGCCTCACAATATATATATATATATATATATATATATATATATATATATATATATATAGTTCTGGTTGCAGTGAAATCATGGACACATTGTTCCATTTGTACACTACCACAAAATGGAGCAATGTGTCCATGATTTCACTGCAACCAGCAAGTTGGTCAGAAGTTGGACAGATAAGTTGGTGTGTGTAAAGTGGCCATAAGACTGGAGGCACACTGGCGTTGAACTCGCACGAGTTTAATGCGAGAAAGACTCGCATTAAACTCGGACCTGTATCTTTCAATGATACAGGTCACATTAATGCGAGTTTCTGGCATTAAACTCGCTTTGCGAGAGCAATCCTGTTGAAGTGGAAGACCGCGAAACGGACCGTTGCTCCCCCTGCACCTCCCTGCCTTGCACCTAAATGTAACCTGAAAAAGCACAATAAAGCCGGTATGTAAAAAAGATCTCTTGAGTGCCGCTGCTCTCCTCACTTATCAGCTTGATTTGACATGTTTTTACCATGTCGGCTGTTCAGGACTTCATTCTGCACTGTGCTACCAAGAGGGTTTTAACCCAGTGATTAACCCCTTCCCGACCCAGGACGCAGCATATGCGTCCTGAAAACAAGTTCGTTCCCGACCTTGGACGCATATGCTGCGTCCTCGCCAGTTTCCCGTCCTGCGGCTCTATTAACCGCTGTCACTAAGGGGTTAATAGAGCCGCAGGTACGGAAGGACCTGCACTATACCCCAGGGGGTTGGCTTAGCCCCCCCGGGGCTAGGACCGCTCCGATTGGCAGTGAAGTGAAAGTGAAACTGCCAATCGGAGTGAATCCAGCCAAGGCCCTCTGCTCTCTCCCCTGGCTGCCAATGTGCCTCCCCTGCCCCCCGGATCTCCCCCGCTGCCCTCTGATCTCCCCCCTGCCCTCCGATCTCCCCCCTCCCCTCCGGATCTCCCCCGCTGCCCCCCGGATCTCCCCCGCTGCCCTCCGGATCTTCCCCCTCCCCTCCGGATCTCCCCCGCTGCCCTCCGGATCTCCCCCCCCCCCCCTCCGGATCCCCCTCCCCCTCCGGATCTCCCCCGCTCCCCTCCGGATCTCTCCCCCTGCCCTCCGGTCCTCTCCCCCCGCTCTCCGGTGGTCTCCGCTGCTTCTCTCCAGGCCTCTCACCTGTCTTCTTTCTTCTCCTCTGTCCTCCGCTCTTCTCCCTCTTTCCTCCGCTCTTCTTCCTCTGTCCTCCGGTCTGCTCTGTCTTCTATCTTCTCTGTTGCTGTCCTCTTCCTGCGGCGTCCTCCTTCTTCTGCCGGCTCCTCTGCACAGTTATCTCCCAGCATGGAGATGAGGGTGCAGAGGAGCAGTGTCACAGCCAGGGCACAGCATCTGTGTGATTGCTGTGCCCTGGCTCTGTGTTAACCCCCTAAGTGCTGTGATCTCATAGATCACAGCACTTAGTTTCCATGGTGATTGGATCCACTATCGCCAGAGACTTACAACAAGGGAGCACTTGATCCCTTGTTGTAATCTCTGGGATCAGTGTCATAGTGCACTGTATGGCAATGATGTGCCATACCGTGCACCATGACGCTGATCCCAGAGACTACAATAAGGGATCAACTGTCCTCTTGTTGTAGTCTCTGGGATCAGCGTCATGGTGCACAGTATGGCAGATCATTGCCATACAGTGCACTATGACACTGATCCCAGAGACTACAACAAGGGATCAAGTGTCCTTTTGTTGTAGTCCCTGGGATCAGCGTCATGGTGCATGGTATGGCAATGATGTGCCATACCGTGCAACATGACGTTGATCCCAGAGACTACAACAAGAGGACACTTGATCCCTTGCTGCAGTCTCTGGATGTAGCAGAGGCGATCGAGCGTCGTGGGATCTTCGTTGTGGACTACGTCGGAGGCGATCGAGCGTCGTGGGACCTTCGTTGTGGACTACGTCGGAGGCGATCGAGCGTCGTGGGACCTTCGTTGTGGACTACGTCGGATCTTTACAAAAAAGATGGAGTCCGAATTTTGTTTGTGTTTTTTTTTCAAATAAAAAGATTTTTCTCTGTGTGTATTTTCTGACTATTTACCAGAGATTCCTAATGGCGGGTCTAACATTGGCCCTATATTATGAATCTCGGGCTTAGTGCCAGCTGCCAATAAAAAGCTGGCATTAACCCCTTTATTACCCAGTTTGCCACCGGCACCAGGGCAACTGGAAGAGCCTGGGTACAGCGCCAGAAAATTGCGCTTCAATGAATGCGCCATTTTCTGGGGCGGCTGCGGGCTGCAATTCGCAGCATGGGGGGCCCAGAACGCTTGGGCCTCTCTATGCTGAGGATTCCAGTCCCCAGCTGCCTAGTTGTACCTGGCTGGACCAAAAATTTGGCGGAGCCCTATGTCATTTTTTTTCTAGAAATAATTCTAGAAATAAAAAAAAAAAAGTAGGCTTCGCTGTATTTTTGGTTCCAGCCAGGTATGACGAGGCAGCTGGGGGCTGGTGGCAGTCCGTAGCTGCCAAGTTGTACCTGGCTGGACCAAAAATATGGCGGAGCCCTATGTCATTTTTTTTTCTAGAAATAATTCTAGAAATATAAAAAAAATAGGCTTCGCTGTATTTTTGGTTCCAGCCAGGTATGACGAGGCAGCTGGGGGCTGGTGGCAGTCCGTAGCTGCCAAGTTGTACCTGGCTGGACCAAAAATATGGCGGAGCCCTATGTCATTTTTTTTCTAGAAATAATTCTAGAAATATAAAAAAAATAGGCTTCGCTGTATTTTTGGTTCCAGCCAGGTATGACGAGGCAGCTGGGGGCTGGTGGCAGTCCGTAGCTGCCAAGTTGTACCTGGCTGGACCAAAAATATGGCGGAGCCCCATGCCATTTTTTTTTTTACTTCTACCAATAAAATGACAAGGAGCTTTGCCTTATTTTTGGATGCCAGCCAGGTACAACTTGGCAGTTGGGGGGCTGCAATCCTCATCATGGAGAGACCCAAATGTTGTGGCCCCCCCACGCTGCAAATTGCAACCCACAGCCACCCCAGAAAATAGCACATTAGAGGTGCCATTTTCTGGTGCTGTACCCCAACTCTTCCAGTTGCCCTTGTGCTGGTGGCAATGCTAGTGGCACACAGGGGTTCTCCATACGCGACATGGAGTCCGCTAACAATTCCAATTGTTAGCGGACACCATGTCGCGTATGGAGAGCCCCTGTGTGCCTAAACATTGGAGCTCCCCCACAAGTGACCCAATTTTGGAAACTAGAGCCCCCAGGGAACTTATCTAGATGGGTGGTGAGCATTTTGAACCCCCAGGTGCTTCACAAATTGATCCGTAAAAATGAAAAAGTACTTTTATTTCCACAAAAAATTTATTTTTTCATTTTTACGGATCAATTTGTGAAGTACCTGGGGGTTCAAAGTGCTCACTATGCATCTAGATACGTTCCTTGGGGGGTGTAGTTTCCAAAATGTGGTCACTTGTGGGGGAGCTCCAATGTTTAGACACACAGGGGTTCTCCATACGCGACATGGAGTCTGCTAACAATTCCAATTGTTAGCGGACAACATGTCGCGTATGGAGAGCCCCTGTGTGCCTAAACATTGGAGCTCCCCCACAAGTGACCACATTTTGGAAACTACACCCCCCAAGGAACGTATCTAGATGCATAGTGAGCACTTTGAACTCCCTGGTGCTTCACAAATTGATCCGTAAAAATGAAAAAAATTAATTTTTTGTGGAAATAAAAGTACTTTTTCATTTTTACGGATCAATTTGTGAAGCACCTGGGGGTTCAAAATGCTCACCACCCATCTAGATAAGTTTCCTGGGGGATCTAGTTTCCAAAATGGGGTCACTTGTGGGGGAGCTTCAATGTTTAGGCACACAGGGTCTCTCCAAACACGACATGGTGTCTGCTAACAATTTGAATGGAAAATCAGCTCAAATTGTTAGCGGACACCATGTCGTGTTTGGAGAGCCCCTGTGTGCCTAAACATTGGAGCTCCCCTACAAGTGACCCCATTTTGGAAACTAGACCCCTCAGGGAACTTATATAGATGGGTTGTGAGCATAATGAACCCCCAGGTGCTTCACAAATTAATCTGTAAAAATGAAAAAAGAAAATTTTTGTGAAAATAAAAGTACTTTTTCATTTTTACGGATGAATTTGTGAAGCACCTGGGGGTTCAAAGTGCTCACTATGCATCTAGATAAGTTCCATGGGGGGTCTAGTTTCCAAAATGGGGTCACTTGTGGGGGAGCCCCAATGTTTAGGCACACAGGGGCTCACCAAACGCAACATGGTGACAGCTAACAATTTGAGCTGATTTTTATTTAAATTGTTAGCGGACACCATGTCGCGTTTGGAGAGCCCCTGTGTGCCTAAACATTGGAGCTCCCCCACAAGTGACCCCATTTTGGAAACTAGACCCCCCAGGGAACACATCTAGATGGGTAGTGAGCATATTGATCCCCCAGGTGCTTCACAAATTAATGAAAAAAAAAGATTTTTGCGGGAAAAAAAGTACTTTTTCATTTTTACAGATTAATATGTGAAGCACCTGGGGTTGAAACTGCTCACTATGCATCTAGATATGTTCCTTTGGGGGTCTAGTTTCCAAAATGGGGTCACTTGTGGAGGAGCTCCTATGTGGAGACGCACAGGGGCTCTCCAAACGCAACATGGTGTCCGCTAACAATTTGAGCTAATTTTGCATTCAAATTGTTAGCAGACACCATGTCGCGTTTGGAGAGCCCCTGTGCGTCTCCACTTTAGAGCTCCCCCACAAGTGACCCCATTTTGGAAACTAGACCCCCCAAGGAACATATCTAGATGGGTAGTGAGCATATTGAACCCCCAGGTGCTTCACAAATTGATCCATAATAATGAAAAAAGAAAATGTTTGTGGAAAAAAAAGTGCTTTTTCATTTTTATGGATGAATTTGTGAAGCACCTTGGGGTTCAAAGTGCTCACTATGCATCTAGATATGTTCCTTGGGGGGGTCTAGTTTCCAAAATGGGGTCACTTGTGGGGGAGCCCCAATGTTTAGGCACACAGGGGCTCACTAAACACAACATGGTTACAGCTAACAATTTGAGCTGATTTTTATTCAAATTGTTAGCGGACACCATGTCGTGTTTGGAGAGCCCCTGTGTGCCTAAACATTGGAGCTCCCCCACAAGTGACCCCATTTTGGAAACTAGACCCCCCAGGAAACATATCTAGATGGGTAGTGAGCATATTGAACCCCCAGGTGCTTTACAAATTGATCTGTGAAAATGAAATAGTACTTTTTTTTTCACAAAAAATTTCTTTTAGCCTAAATATTTTCGTTTTCACATGGCAACAGCATAAAATTCATCCTAAAATGTGTTGGGCAATTTCTCCTGAGTACACCGATACCTCATATGTGGTCATAAACCACTGTTTGGGCGCACGGCAGGGGTCAGAAGGGAAGGAGCGCAATTTTACTTTTTGAATGTAAAATTAGCTCCAAAATTCAAATTGCGCTCCTTCCCTTCTGAGCCCTGCCGTGCGCCCAAACAGTGGTTTATGACCACATATGAGGTATCGATGTACTCAGGAGAATTTGCACAACACATTTTAAGATCCATTTTATCCTGTTGCCCATGTGAAAATGAAAGAATTGAGGCTAAAAGAACATTTTTGATAAAAAAATTAAAATATCCATTTTTTGTTTCCACTTTGCTTTAGTTCCTGTGAAGCACCTGAAGGGTTAATAATCTTCTTGAATGTAGTTTTGAGTAGCTTGAGGGGTGCAGTTTTTGGAATGGTGTCACTTTTGGGTGTTTTCTGTCATGTACACCCCTCAAAAGGACTTCAAATGTGATGTGGTCACTAAAAAAAATGGTTTTGTAAATTTTGGTTGAAAAATGAAAAATTGCTCATGAACTTTGAACCCTTATAACGTCCTAACAAAAATTTTTTTTTTTCCAAAATTGTGCTGATGTAAAGTAGACATGTGGGAAATATTATTTAATAACTTTTTTCTGTCACATATCTCTCTTGTTTATCAGAAAAAAAAATTAAAAATGTGAAAATTGTGAAATTTTCAAAATTTTTGCCATATTTTTAATTTTTTCACAAATAAACGCAAAAATTATCGACTTAAATTTAATACTAGCATGAAGCCCAATATGTCACGAAAAAACAATCTCAGAATCGCTAGGATCGGTTGAAGCGTTCCCGAGTTATAACCTCATAAAGAAACACTGGTCAGAATTGCAAAAAAGGCCAAGGTCTTTAGGGTCAAAATAGGCTGGGTCCTGAAGGGGTTAAGGGGTTAATCAGACGCTGGTGTATCCCCCCCTGGATACATGGTGACATGACATCATGTGTCTGAATGGGTTAATTATTCTGTAAACCAGGTTCAAGTGTATGTCGGTATGTCGGGTGTAGAGATTATACAGAATAAGCCGGTGATTTGTAAGGAGCTGTCCATGGTGCTGAAGCCCTGGCTTCCATTCACAAATCACGGCTCTTTCTGTCACATCTCTACACCGGACATACACTTGAACCTGGGTTACAGAAATATTAACCCATTCAGACACATGATGTCATGTCACCATGTATCCAGGGGGGAAGGACAACCCCTGGGCAGATGGTGTCATGACACCAGCGTCTGATTAACCCCTTAATCACCGGGTTAAAACCCCCTCGGTAGCACAGTGCAGAATGAAGTCCTGAACAGCCGACATGGTAAAAACATGTCAAATCAAGCTGATAAGTGTAACTTTGCAAAAAATAATAAATTATACATACAATACTGCTTCACTGCTGCTGTCACAGCAATGAAACATTATTGTAACTGTATGGGGATGTGGTCCATCAAGACCATGGACAGCAGAGAAAAAAAAACAACACACACGCACTCACACCTCACACTCGCACCACATACACTTACATACAGCCAGGCACACTCACCACACGCACCACACTCGGACCACACTAGCATCACACTCGCACCAAACTAGCACTGCACTCGCATCACTGTCCTACTTGTCACTTGTCCTACACTTTTGAATGAGAAAAGGTCAGATTTTTCATACGGTTGTGTGCTTCCAGCCTAACAGAGTTCATCAAGGTTTAGACTGTGAGCAACAAGGTCAGTGTGCAGGTGCCCAGAACAAAGAGTCAAACAAGTTTATAACAAGCTTTTCACTTGCGATGGTTTGTATGGGATATAGTGTTAGGGTACAGGCACACTGTCGTGCATCAAACACGGAGCGTGATTGATGCACGACAGTGTGCCTGTACCCTAACACTATATCCCATACAAACCATCGCAAGTGAAAAGCTTGTTATAAACTTGTTTGACTCTTTGTTCTGGGCACCTGCACACTGACCTTGTTGCTCACAGTCTAAACCTTGATGAACTCTGTTAGGCTGGAAGCACACAACCGTATGAAAAATCTGACCTTTTCTCATTCAAAAGTGTAGGACAAGTTACATCCATTTTTTGATCCATGTGACATAAAAGTGCAATGCGATTATGCATTTTTTCACAGCTAACATCATTGTGACAACCGTGTGGTGTACATGTGTAATGCATTTTAACATGATATTTCCCATGCTGTATAAGGTTAGAAAAGAGTAGACAGATTGAATTTCTTTTCCGGAGACAGATAGGTAGGATAGTTAGATGCTAGAATAGTTAGATCGGGCTTACTAGTCTCTTGCTGCTACTTCCAAGCCCACCCATTAAGCTTCATGGGGGGTGAGGGTCCATTGTTTTAGGCCCCCCCCCATGCTAAAGAATAGCTGCCTGCAACCCCCCCTAAAAATGGCACATTCATCACAGCGCCATTTCCAGGTGCTTTACCAGGCTCTTCCAGTGGCCCTGGTGGGGGTGGCACGCTGAGTAATAAGGGGTTAATACTAGCTTTGTATTGCTAACTAGTATTAAGCCCTGAGATTCTTAAGGCCACTTTACACACACAGATATCTGTGACCAACTTCTGAACAGATCTCTGGTTGCAGTGAAATCATGGACACATTGTTCCATTTTGTGGCTGTGTACAAAATGGAGCAATATGTCCATGATTTCACTGCTGTAGTAAGAACTTAGCTCACTGAATTGTGTGGTGTTCAAAAAATGTTCAAATATTACTAGTATAGTTGGCACACACTCATGAAAAAATACCGGAGTAGGGTTCTTGAAGCAATTTTTTTTATTTTCTTGCTTATTTTGTATAATGTAAGTGAACAATCCCAATGTTTCGACTCACACTGAGTCTTCTTCAGGGAAAATCAAATGTGCTACAAAACATGTGAAACAACAAAAAGGACAATCAGATCTGAAGATATTGACACAATAGTATACAAAGTTACACATTGCAAAAAAGTTTAAATACAATGGAGATATATACAAGCCTACCTAGGAAAATAATCCTGGGTGCAGCATGTATCTTTTGTAAAGATCACCGTATAGCCGAAGGTGTGTCCACCAAGGGCTAGGGAATGATGAGATACGTTTTCGTATTAATGCTTAACTAGGAAGATACAAAGAATATTCGATGAACGTGAAAGACAACAGCCATATGGCTGTATACATGTTAAAGCGTAAATATAATGAACCTTAAAGGTGATAGTACCGTAAGCGGCGTTATTACGAATATTCTTTATTCACAGATGCGCTGTGGCTCAAGGTTATATGCAATATACCTAGATAGCATTAAATGAAACAAAGACCAAAATGGTCCAGGGATGTTGTTCGCCTGGATAACTCACATTCCCTGTTGAAGGGTAAAGTCAGAATAGTTCTGTCAGGGGAAGAATGGAAAATACACTATCAGAAAAGGGTACATATTGATATACTTAACTTCTATGAATAAAATTGCTCACTATTTAATATAGCTGTCAAATTGGGGTGGTGGTTGATAGGGTATTCATCCCTAGAAACTAGAGAAGAGGTGAAATTAGATAGACAATGTTACAATGTACATTAAACATGATTTAGCAGCGTACCTTCTCAGTACTTTATGCAGGTACTGCTGCCCCTTTAAGTATAAGCCCTCCTGGCAAATGATAGATCAAGTCAGATTGTGGTTGAAATAAGATAGATTTGAGACTCTATTTGAAAATATCTGGCCCCTGTATGACAGTTTTACATTTGCTGTTGGCTGTTGTGTCCTGGGGGTAGGGGGAGTGAGGAGGAAGGCACCCTTATATTCACTAAGCCCATGTGCGAGCGGCGTCACCCAGCGCTTATGAGCGCTTGTATCCCATATTCACAGCACCCAGATTTAAGTCCACAGCTCTAAGTACTGCCTCCAATCCACTGCGCATGCGCGGGATTCATAAAGAACCTCCTCAACCAGGAGACTCTAAGCTTGCATTCCACAAGCGTTTCACCAGCCTACAGCGCATGCACGCCTATGTCACTGCGACCATGCACTTCCGGTTACGTCCTGTGACTGGAAAGTGTGGCAGAAGGCCGCTCGCACATGGGCTTAGTGAAGGGTGCCTTCCTGCTCACTCCCCCTACCCCCAGGACACAACAGCCAACAGCAAAGGTAAAACTCTCATTCAGGGACCAGACATTTTCAAATAGAGCCTCAAATCTATCTTATTCCAACCATAATCTGACTTGATCTATCATTTGCCAGCAGGGCTTATACTTAAAGGGGCAGCAGTACCCGCATAAAGTACTGAGAAGGTACGCTGCTAAATCATGTTTAATGTACATTGTAACATTGTCTATCTAATTTCACCTCTTCTCTAGTTTCTAGGGATGAATACCCTATCAACCACCACCCCAATTTGACAGCTATATTAAATAGTGAGCAATTCTATTCATAGAAGTTAAGTATATCAATATGTACCCTTTTCTGATAGTGTATTTTCCATTCTCCCTCTGACAGAACTATTCTGACCTTCCCCTTCAACAGGGAATGTGAGTTATCCAGGCGAACAACTTCCCTGGACCATAAACCCCTATACCACATAGGTACAATCACATATTCACTGCTGTTCTTTTTTCTTTTCTTTTTGCTTTCATTTTCATTTTTTCATTTTGGTCTTTGTTTCATTTAATGCTATCTAGGTATATTGCATATAACCTTGAGCCACAGCGCATCTGTGAATAAAGGATATTCGTAATAACGCCGCTTACGGTACTATCACCTTTAAGGTTCATTATGTTTACGCTTTAACATGTATACATGCCATATGGCTGTTGTCTTTCACGTTCATCGAATATTCTTTGTATCTTCCTAGTTAAGCATTAATACGAAAACGTATCTCATTATTCCCTAGCCCTTGGTGGACACACCTTCGGCTATACGGTGATCTTTACAAAAGATACATGCTGCACCCAGGATTATTTTACTAGGTAGGCTTGTATATATCTCCATTGTATTTAAACTTTTTTGCAATGTGTAACTTTGTATACTATTGTGTCAATATCATCAGATCTGATTGTCCTTTTTGTTGTTTCACAGTTTCACATGTTTTGTAGCACATTTGATTTTCCCTGAAAAGACTCAGTGTGAGTCGAAACGTTGGGATTGTTCACTTACATTATACAAAATAAGCAAGAAAATAAAAAAAAATTGCTTCAAGAACCCTACTCCGGTATTTTTTCATGAGTGTGTGCCAACTATACATGATTTCACTGCAACCAGAGATCTGTTCAGAAGTTGGTCACAGATATCTGTGTGTGTAAAGTGGCCTTTAATGTCAGGCCAAGTTAGACCTAGCCATTAAGATATATAAAGTTACAAAGATTTCTTTAATCCTCTCCCCACAATTAATTCTATTAAATATAGACATAGGTAATATTCCTATTATACATAGATATATAGTAACACAGATTCTTCACACAGCTAAACGATTCATTGCAGCAAAGTGGAAAAAATCTCAACCCCCGACAATAGCCGCCATTATAAAAGAATCAGCGCACACACTGTGTAAGAATTGAGCTTTGCAGTGAGACTTAATCAAAGAGAAGAGTATAATGTGAGATGGGGTATGTGAAATAATTAATTTTTACCAAACTTATGGCTGTAGGTCCATTACGTAATTGCAAACTGAATTCCCAGTGTAATAACTTTCTCCTCAGGTATATGATTGTAGTGACTTCATTTTAAATGATGATCTTAGCGGATAGACTCAAGGTTATTGTGACATACCTTCTTTTTGTTTTCCATTTCTTCCTTTCCTCCCTCTTGTCCCCTCCCCCTTTCCCTCCCTTTCCTTATAGACTCCAATCCCTGTTCTACTCATATATTGAGAATTCAGCTATGTTAACTTGTATTTGAAAATACTAAATGTAGTTAACCGTTTACAATTGTATATTTTTCTGGTTTTTTTTAAATGAGAACTTTTCTCAAGATCATAGATATGCTTACTAATCTTTAAGCATGTTAAATAAATTAAATATCAAGCGTCCAACTAATTTAAATTTCACTTTACAGCATATCAATCCCAGTCACCCTTAACCACCCCTAATGGTATACAGACGACAAGTGAAACTTCATCAATTTACAATAATCAATTCTTTATTAATAAAATTAAAATTAGTGTCATTAAAAATACAATTATTCAGATACCATGAAACTACTTCATTAAACCATAGTAAGGCGGGCCACTATCATCTATATTTAACTATTTGCATACAACCCAATTCCTACAGCACACTTCATATAATCCTCATTTTCACAGGTAATCCAGCTCCAGTAAAGAAGTCCTAAGTCTCAACTCAGACTATCCAGTATCATTTAAAACTGGTCTATTTATTACCTGGTGCTGCAATTTGTTTCCTGTAAGGTGTATACGAGACTGGCCCCCACCTAATCCGCCAAGGCACGTTTCAAGTTATTATCTTCTTCAGGCACGCCCTGAATTGATTATTATAAATTGATGAAGTTTCACTTGTCATCTCTGTACCCTAAAGGGGATGTCACATGCGTCAATATCGCTTTCAATGTCGCTCGTACGTCACGGATTTTCAGTCGCTCGAGCGACATAAAAGTGACGCAGGAGCGACATTGAAGCGTGTGACCAAGCGATGCAACCAGCGACATGTCGCTGATCGCCGATCGCAGGTTTCACTGCCAGATGTAAAACCTGTCGCTCATCGCTCAGTAGACCTTGTGCATCGCTGCGTGTGACACTAAACTCAGCGACGTATTTTCTATTTTGACAACGTACAAGCGACTAAATAAAATCGCTCGCAAGATGGCGACATCACCGCATCGCTGGGTCATATTGACGCGTGTGACATCTTACCTGCGATAATTCCACATCGCTCAGGCGATTAATAATTTGTGACGCATGAGCGATATCGCGGGCGACATTGACACGTGTGACAGGCCCTTTAGGGGTGGTTATGGCTGACTGGGATTGATATGTTAAATAAATTGTTTAGTTTAAATATTTTCAATTTATTTCTATTTGATAAATAATTTTAAAATTGCAAGTTAATAATTTATTTTGGACTAGCTGTACTACCCGGCTTCGCCCGGGTTAATAACTGCTGTTAACAAAATAGAATGTGTTAACAAAAATTTATTCAGCACACAAAATCCACAAAACAAATAGATAGAAATGTAATTATTAAAAGGCAAAAACTAAGCTAATAGAAGCATTTCACAACATATATATCAACAGCACAGATATTCCACACAGATTTAACTAAATTGGCCAAGTAACGTGAAGTAATCTTCTACTCCTTATTCGAGAGCCTTTTGATAGATGACATTCTTAGTTCTTCCTTCAGGTGCAAAGACGAACAGATTTTTGTCTGTTCCAACTCTTGAACAGGCCACATAAAGTTGATCATGAGAAAAGCATGGAGATTGTAAATCAATTCCAACTACTTTCAAAGACTGTCCCTGAGCCTTGTTGATAGACATAGCAAATGCCAGTCGAACAGGAAACTGGAGGCGTTTAAAGTCAAAAGGCAAATCAGATCGAATAAGAGGAATTGTTGGAATGAAAACATCTCCTGTGTCTCATCCTGTCAAAATGGTTGCCTGAATTACATGTGGAAACAGGTTCTTAATCAAGAGTCTTGTTCCATTACACAGTTTTGGTGGATCCAAATTTCTCAATAGTAGAATAGGTGCTCCAGGTTTTAGAAAGAGATTATGAGGAGGAAGTCCTTGTGGCTCCAAGGAATTGAGGAACTCAGTTGGATAAAATACTGCTTGAGCAGGGTCTATTAGTGTATCCACTGACTTGTAGGTTGTGCACACACCTGGAAGGAGATTTAGAATTTGAAGATTGATCTTGTTGACGCTGTCATTTTTGGGAGCTAGAATAGCTCTTTCACACAGCCAGCCAGAATTTTGGAAGTGGAGTAGAATGTTTGGAAAAACCTTTGCTTTCAACTCCTCAATGGAAGTCACAATGCAACCAAAGTTGCTTGGGAAGGTGATCTGTCCAGTGGTTGAGTCTACTGGTGCCTTGCCATCTCCAATAGTCAACAGCTGGCACGAAAACAGTCCAGCAGACACATCGCCTGTCATGTAGACCCTCATGTTTGTATTCAGTGACATTTTCTTTACTTTTCTCCAAAGGTACGATGCTTTGAGACAGGCATTGAGTTCGTCTGCAGGGGTTGATCTTGGAATAACAGGTAGTGTTTGGCGGAAGTCACCTGCCAAAACAACAACTACTCCTCCCATGATCTATTTGTTGCTACACAGGTCTTGCAGCAGTCTGTCCATTGCTTCCAGAGCCCTTTTGTGTGACATGGTGCATTCATCCCTAATGATGCACTGCATTTTTGAAGCAATTTGGCCAGTCCTGATCCCTTGGCAATATTACACACGGGGCTTTCACTATGAGACAGGTTAAGTGGTAGTTTGAAGGCCGAATGTGCTGTCCTGCCACCTTTTAAAAGCGTAGCTGCAATTCCAGAAGATGTCACTGCAAGTGCAATCTTTTTTTGTAGTCGAAATTTTGTCAGGAGCAAGTTGATTAGAAATGTCTTTCCTGTTCCACCTGGAGCATCAAGGAAGACAATCCCACCTTTATTGGTTTCACTGAAACTTAAAATGTAGTTATAGGCGTCCCTTTGATCTGGTACCAATATTGACTCGTTCTGAGACACAAATGCTGTCAGTTCATCAATATTGTAGTTTGTTTCTATGAAAATCTCCCTACACATTTGAATGCCTTCCGGATTTCTTATTGGAGCAGGCAAACCAAGCAACTGTAAGGCTTTTCCTGACATTGCTATGCATTGATCTTCAAGGAGCATTAAAGTTTCAGTGAACATTTCCTCGTTGAAATTGATGAGTTGCTGAGGTTTTTCCCTTCTAATCTGAATGAAGATGTCCTCACTGAGATCACTTTTGTACTTTGTCCAAATCTCAAGAGGATTTGAAATGCTACAGGTTGTTAGAATAATAGCAAAGAGGTGTCTTAGTCGCTTTGGGGTTTGTGTGGCTGCTGCTTCACTGAGGGTCATGTCCCAGTGTCCATCATTTTCCAGAAGTCCTTTTCTTTGGCAAGCTTCCCTGAATGTTTCACACACATGGCCTCCGACTGTCTTCAGGTAAGAAAATGATGTAGGTCCTTTGACAACATGAAGTAACATGCACAGGTAGAAGCACTCTGCATTTGACGGATGAACAGTGTAGACGCGACCAAGAGTATCAGTTGCTTTCAAACCTGGATAGTCTTCAATATCAAGCCCCCTTTTCCTCCGTTCCAGTGTTTTTCTGGAGGCATTCCAAGTGTAGTACTTTGGTAAATCACAGTAGAGAATTGTTTTTGCAAAAGGGTCTTGTTGACACAGCTCAAAAAAAGCCAACAGGGTGGTCTTAGGAGCCACTGCTGCAAGTTTGCTGGGTTAAAGTAAATTCTCTGTCCATTTTCCAAGTGCACACTCAGATGCACAACTGGTGGGTAGCGCTCATGAATGGAGAATCCTAGTATTCTCCAAACAGCTTCATTGCTGCTTATGTACCTGCCCATCTGGAATGCCTTCACTTCATCAATAATAGGTCCATTTTTCTGAAGTTCAAAAACTGCTTGATCACTTCCTTTGTGGACATATTTGCAGATATACTTGATTGATTTCACAGAGTTGCAAGATTCAACATTTATGTGGGCCTGGAAGATTTTGGAGAGCAAAGGGTTGTAAGGCACTACCCACCTGTTGTCAATTTCTATCTCTTGGAGTGATGATCCAACATGCATTTTGAGCTTTGCTGTGAAACCACCATCCCCTGGCTTTCTTCTTCGGTAGACTGGATAGCCATCTTGTCCTGTTTGGGTTTCTTGGACCAGGGATCTTGGGTAATGCTTTGAACACCTGCCATCAATCATACAGGGAGAATTTTTGTTGAGCCTCCCACATGGACCATGGATCATGTTTTTTGTGATAGTGTCAAACAGCAATGGGTCAATCTGAGGGTCTGGCAATTCAGCACTGATGACATTGTCAATTTCGGTAGGCTGTATTTTTTGTTTCAGCCAGATCAAGATGTGGGCGTGAGGAAGGCCTCTTTTTTGCCATTCAACTGAATACATCCAGCACTGCGTCTCACCATAAATATGTGATTTTGTGATAAGATTAGTCATTTTTGAAAGTTTCTGTTTGAAAATCCGAGCAATAAGGTCATGGCGATTCACTGTTTTTTGGCCCGGCAACAGGTGCACTCCAATTTCCTCCCAGGCAGGATTGCAAGTAAACGTGATGAAAAGATCTGGACGGCCATACTTTCTCACATAAGTCATTGCATCCTGTATGTATTCATGCATGTGTCGTGGGCTTCCAGTGACAGTTGATGGAAGAATAACCATTTTCCCCACCTCTTTTGGATCAGCATCATTTGCAACAGAATCTCTAAGGTGAATATATTCCTCTGCCCTGAGCTTCTTTTGATTTAGTCGGATATATAAAAGACATTCACTCTTAATCTTTGCATACATGTCAACAATAAATTGGTGGAAGAGGTGTCTGCATTTCAAGATGTGATTTTCCTCTGCAAATCTTGTCATGATCCTATATGCATAGATGTCCATGGCAGACCCTTTTTTTCCTGAAGGGTTGCCTGTTGTAGGATCTGTCTGAGGTATTCCAAAGTGATAGCCATCCTGTCCCTGCCAAAAGATGATTGGATATTGCAGAGCATCATAAGACCTGTGAGTTTCTGCTACTCATTGCAAACTATTGTTCCCTTTCTGAAGCACAATGTCACGGCTTTGAAAATCATTACCTACAATCAAGATGGCTACCTCATCAAATGTGAGAGCATTGAAACGTCGCTGATGTTCACCTTGTGGTGTTTTATCAGCTGGAATGACAACCTTGTAATCATCATTTGGCATGCATTCAAGTGCAGTCTTGAAAAGTTGAACATATGGATTGTTGGAGTGAAGGAACTGCTGCAAAATAGTGACAATTTCAAGGCGAGTGTTAGGAATTAAAGAGCATCTCCGCTGAGCCTCTGCTTCTGCATTTCCCATGAAGAAGAGATGAAGAAATTGAGCTTCTTCTCCTTGTAATGTAAGCAGTGACCCTATAGAGTGGTAAACCTGTCCTTGAACTTTAAATGTTGGCATAAATCCTGTTGTAAACATTTCTTTTGTTGCACCAAATGATGTCATTTGGAAGCAGGAGTTGTACTTCCTAATGTTGTCCAAGAAATGCTTTGATATTGTACTGGTGCCTGTCATCAGAGACTTCAGGGGGATCTGATGGTGACAGGAGAGGTGGAAGTTTTATCTTGCCATTTGCACAGCATAAACCTGGCGGTTCATCTTTCCATTTCAGGGCACTGCAGTACATGCAGACCACATCCATTTTTCCTATCTGAACTTTAGGATTATCCCGATAGTTTATGTCAGACTGATAACAAAAGGCAGCATGTTTTAAATCTCCAACCATTTCCTGTGCCCTGGTGGAAGACATAGCAATTCTCTTAGTGGCAAGTCAACCTTCTCTCTGCTGAGATGACTCATTGGCTCTTGAGGAAGCAGCTCTTGTTCTCTTGTCTGCAAGCCTTGCTTCCCTCTCCTCAGAAAGTTCATTGGCTCTTGAGGAAGCAGCTCTTGTTCTCTTGTCTGCAAGCCTCGCTTCCCTCTCCTCAGAAAGTTCATTGGCTCTTGAGGAAGCAGCTCTTGTTTTCATGTCTGCAAGCCTAGCTTCCCTCTCCTCAGAAAGTTCATTGGCTCTTGAGGAAGCAGCTGCTGTTCTCATGTGTGTCAGCCTTGTTTCTCGGTCTTCACATTTTTCATTGGCCAGTAATGCAGCTTTTCTTTTCGCATCAGCTGACATTCGTGCCAAGGAACTCCTTTTCTTATGAGGCATTATTGTGGTAAAAATAGTCTGTAACTGGCAGTTTCTATATCCTGTCACATAGAGGTAATGTGACTGACATCAGCCTTTCCACCAACACACCCTAACTGACATCCTATTACCTCACAGACATCCTATTACCTCACACAAGCTTTGTTATACTGAGAATGTCTTAGTTGCCTATATTAACCAATCAGAGCTCAGATTAATGAACAGTAGCAAAATAGAAGCAGAGCTGTGATTGGTTGCTATTGGCAGCCTGATAAATCCCCAGGCAACAGGAAACCCTCCCCTCTGACAGTATATATTAGCTCACACAAACACATAATAGACAGGTCATGTGACTGACAGCTGCCGTATTTCCTATATAGTACATTTGTTGTTCTTGTAGTTTGGCTGCTTATTAATCAGATTTTTATTTTTGAAGGATAATACCAGAATTCTGTGTGTTTTAGGGCGATTATGTGGCGAGGTTGGTGTATGTGTGGTGAAATGTGTGCTGAGGGTGGTATATGTGTTCAAGCACGTGGTAGTGTGAGGCATATTTTGTGTGTGTATTCATATCCCCGTGTGTGGTGAGTATCCCATGTCGGGGCCCCACCTTAGCAACTGTACGGTATATACTCTTTGGTGCCATTGCTCTCATTCTTTAAGTCCCCCTTGTTCACATCTGGCAGCTGTCAATTTGCCTCAAACACATTTCCTTTCACTTTTTCCCCATTATGTAGATAGGGGCAAAATGGTTTGGTGAACTGGAATGCGCAGGGTTAAAATTTCACCTCACAACATAGCCTATGACGCTCCCGGGGTCCAGACATGCGACTGTGCAAAATTTTGTGGCTGTAGTTGCGACGGTGTAGATGCCAATCCCGGATATACACACACACACATAGGCCATGTTCACACACATGCGTTTTTTTTGCCCATCCCTGCATTTTTTGGGCTGTTAAAAAAAAACGCAGGTGCGTTAACGCAGGGTACATTTGAGTGTACATGCGTTTTTCAGCCCCACTTGCGTTTTTTTCCCCCAGTCCAAAAAACGCTGCATGCAGCGTTTTTGGGTGCTGTAAAAAAACGCATGTGCGTTTTCCCAAAAACGCATGCGTTTTTTTAACATGGGCCCCTATGGGAAACGCATGCGTTAACGCAGGTGCCTATATGTGCCCTGCGTTAACGCATGCGTTTCCCATAGGGGCCCATGTTAAAAAAACGCATGCGTTTTTGGGAAAACGCACATGCGTTTCTATAACATGGGGCCCTATGGGAAACGCATGTGTTTTTAAAAGGCACATTTATCCACCCTGCGTTAACGCTTGCGTTTTTGCCTGCGTTTTTGGTGAAAAAATGACTAAGTCCAAAAACGTGGCAAATCCTTTTAGACACACAAGGGACATTTTTTAGCACTCTTAAAAAAACGCAAGTGCTTTTAAGAGTGCTAAAAAAAACGCAAATTATGTGTGAACATGGCCAGAGACACATTATTTTATTACTGATAAAAACACAGAGACACATAGTGACTCCATCTTTATTAAACCCTCACCCTCATACCACTTCATGATCCTCATCTTCTCTCTTCCTTGACACACGCAGCTCTGCTACATCAGAGACCATGGGGAGGAAGAACACATCTACTCCCTATGGTCTCAGATTACTGAACGACATAATCGCAGGGACGTCGAGGAGGTTATCCGAGGACAGCGTTGCGGCTACTATGGCAATGGTGTACTCGGGTCACCTCCCCACTTTCCGCCATAGGTGCCAAATTCTCAACCCTGCTCTCTGCATAAAAGCAGAACCCAAAACAGGGTAGGATCTGGCACCTGCGCATAGTGCAGTCAGACGCTCTGACCGCAGAAGGGCAGAGCACATGACACCTGTGCAAGCTGGAAAGAGATCTGTGCAGGCACTGGAAAGAAGACGGGGATGAGAGAAGAGGCAGAGGCAGACCAGTGAGGCGGCGAGGCCCAGGAACGGAGTGAACACCCACCAGAGCGGTAAATATTCATTTACATTCATGGTGGCAAACATTATTAAGTAATTATTTAGGTGTAAAGGGGGTAGGGGGATTATTGCCACCTTTACAGAATGCAGCACAGGTGCTGCTGAAGGTTGCACTTTTAGTTTAATAAACCCTAAGGGCTGACAGGCTCCCTTTAAATTTTAATTACGGGTGCTGCTTCTGAGCTTCTCTAGACCCATGTTGCAAAAATGAGGAATAGGTGGTTTTGTGGTATAATGGAAACCTAAAATTACTTTCATCAATGCATTTCATGTTTTCTTGCTACTAGCAAACTGTATCAAAGCCTTTGCTATATTTGTCATGTATATATAATTTTAAAAACTAGAGTATTTTAACTATATTTTTTCTTTGGAAAGAAGCAGTATTGCTATAATTCCTAGAGAAGGAATCCTAAAAATGTCATCCTATTTTTTATGACAGACACCAGGCATCCCTGCTACACCAGGAGCTGACGATTCCTCCAGGATTTCTATTACTTTTTTCCGATTATTCCGTGTCTTGCGCTTAGTAAAGCTGCTGAGTCGTGGTGAAGGAGTAAGAACTCTGCTCTGGACCTTCATAAAATCCTTTCAGGTAAATGTATCTTTATAGCAGTTATTCTAAAACAATAAATAAAAAGCCAAGCACTCTAGTTAGGTTTAATTAATAAACATAAAAAATATGAAATGTTTCAACTGTGCCTGAGCTTTTCTCAAATCTAGAATTTAGAAATCAGCAAACTGCCAAATGGCATGCCAAGGACATATTATACGGTATGTTTGATTATTTTGCATCTATTTTAATTACAGCGTATATTTCCTACATAATAGTTGTTTTAATTTAACTATGAATGATGTGGTGGATCAGTTGTATGCCAAATGGGCTATTTAATACTTTATACTGAATGCAACATACATTTGAGAGAGACTCGTGCACAGCCAAAACACAACACTAATTACGGTAGATTTCTTGATTTTGGATTTTGCAAGTTTAAATGGTCACTGTTAGGGCCGCTTTACACACACCAACTTCTGTGTCCAACTTCTGAACAGATCTCTGGTTGCAGTGAAATCATGGACACATTGTACACAGCCACAAAATGGAGCAATGTGTCCATGATTTAACTGCAACCAGAGATCTGTTCAGAAGTTGGACACAGAAGTTGGTGTGTGTAAAGCGGCCCTAACTTCAGTAAGCTTATCCATATTTGACAATAATTGTACTAAATAGCTAGGTTGTAAATCACAGTAATTAAAAAAAAGTATTGTCTTTTTCCTGTAAAAATGCCTTAAAATGTTGGACACTTAGTGTTTTTGATCTCTATAACTTTCTGCCCAGTGTCTCTTCTTAGGTCAGATCCTTTTTAGCAAAAGTATAACAGAGAAGGGCCACAATGTGGGGGCAGGAATGAGCTGTGATAGCTGCATAGGACTCAATTTCGGTATGAAGTCGTAGTGACCACTTTACATCTGTACAAAACAATGCGCATTCAAATATAGTTTTATTTATCACCATGGATGTAACAGCAATAGTCATAGAGGGTCCATGGAGTCAGGAAAGCCCTCTGACGCTGTTTTCAGCTGAATGTGTGTTTGAGCACACACATTCAGCTGAAATATACGGCAGCACCCAGAGCCACCAGCTCCCTGCACCACTATAGATGTACGAACAGCCGATTGAGGGACAGCATCTGATGTTGGCATGCTCATCGCCAATGATGCATGACATCACTGCCATGTGCTGCCCCTCTGTAATGGATATGAAGAAGGAAGAGGATTCTTTTCGCCATGCGACTGGGGAAAGGTAAGAAAAATTATTTCTTTTGTTTTTTAAAGATGTATTGATTGGAGAGTTAGGACTGGAAACATTATTACAGGATGCATGTCCAGGACAAGTAAAATTTTTACAGAATGGGGGTCAAGGACAGGCGACCTTATTACAGAAAATGACTCAGGACAAACACCATTACCCCAGGAAGATGCCTAAGCATCTACAGTATGTTGCTCTGATATTTAATAAATCAGAAAAGGTGATAGGCTGAATGTATGCACTTGTTACAGCTTTAAAGGGAACATGACAGCTCATACATACTGCTAATCCCTAGCATCATCTCCCCACCCATTCTCCATGTATGCATGTTTAGGAAGAAAACTGTCAGTCACTGGTAGTGTGCAGGTTGAAGCCATTAGGGAACCGCTTGTCCGAGTTGTCTCTTGCGCACCTTGTTTCCCTGCAGCTTTTAAATTATTTTTTTCTGAAACACCACCACATGGCTAAAATCATACAGCGAGCGTCTATTATATGCTTCTTGTGGATGCAGAAGGTATCAGGTGTCATGTTTCATTGAAGGGCAAGGTCATACATTGGTAGTTGTGAAATGGTCAGTTGTTGATACAGTCAGTCATACTCAGGCAGTAGATAAAATGCAGTTTTTGCGTTAACAAACCGATTTAGGCAGTTGTGAATGAAATCTAATGAGGTCAATTTGATTAATAAGTAAATTTTTATGTTCGCAAAATGGTAGGGCAGCACAGTAGCTCAGTGGTTTGCACTGTTGATTTGCAGCTCTAGAGTCCTGAGACTCAAATCTCACCAAGGACAACATCTGCAAGAAGTTTTTTATTTTCCCTGTGTTTGTGTGGGCCACATTGGTTCAGTATGGCAATCCAAAGGGCTGCAAAAAATTTAAAGGTGCTTTTGATTCACAGGTATGTCCAAAACTGTAAGCACCTTCGAAATTGGTCCAGAAAATTAAATAATTCTTAGAAAATTGCAATTACATTATGATTTGTTATACTTATGTTTATTAACTCCAAGGGACAACGTCTGCAAGGAGTTTGTATGTGTTCTCCCTGTGTTTGTGTGGGTTTCCTCCGGGCAGTACGGTTTCCTCCCACATTGTAAAGACATACTGATAGGATGTTTAGATTGTGAGCTCCAAGAGAGACAGCATTACTCATGTATGTAAAGTGCTATGGAATTAATAGCGCTATATAAATGAATAAATATTATATTATCATTATTATATTTCCTTTAGAACAACAAACAAAAACAACAGGAAATAGAGGCAATATGAAGAAATTTCACACAAAACTCCAAAAATGGGCCATAGTCCCCTTAACTTAATATTTGGTTGTACACATTTTGGAATAAATAACCGCTTTCAATCAATTCTTATAACCATCAAACGTTTCTTACACTTCTTAACTGGAATTTTGGACCACCCATTTTTGTAACTGCTCCAGGTCTCTCATATTTGAATGGTGCCTTCTCCCAACAGTAATTCTAAGATCTCTTTACTGGAGTTTTATGTGATTTAGTCCCGGACTCATTACTGGCCACTCCAAATCTCTCCAGTGCTTTGTTTCCATTCATTTCTGGGTGCTTCTTGAAGTATGTTTGGGGGTCATTGTCCTGCTGGAAAACCCATGACCTAGGATGCAATCCCAGCTTTCTGACACTGGACACTACACTGCGATCCAAAATCCTTTGGTAATCTTAAAATTTCATGAAATCTTGCACAAAGTGAAGGTACTCAGTGCTGGGGGAAACAAAATATCACCAAAACATCTTTAAATCTCTATCATATTTTACTGTAGATTCTGTATTCATTTCTTTGTAGGCCTCATTCCATTTCCAGTAAACAATCGAATGATGTGCTTTAACAAAAAGCTCTATCTTAGTCTCATCTGTCCACAAGACACTTTCACAAAAAGATTTAGGCTTACTCGCATACAGTTTAATTTCATTCAAATGTCAATGGACGGTTATCGCTCACAATGATGCAACCTAAGCCTGCAGGACAGCTTGAATTTATTTGAATTTGATTGGGGCTGCCTCTCCTCCATCTGGATTATGCTGCATTGCAACCCCTGATCAATTTTTCTCTGCCATCCACGTCCAGTGAGATTAACTGCAGTCCCATGTATTGTAAGAAGTAACCCTAGTGATGAGTCAGTAACTCTCTGCCCATTGGAAATTGTAAGGGAGTATACCTCTAATGAGATCTACGGTTCTGTTTCATTTTTCTGCACTGGTCACTTTATAAGTTCATGTATAATATTATTGGTACTGTACAAATCATGTATTGTCATAGGATGTATGTTTTTTAAAGAAGGAAACATTAAAATCCATCTTAAATGCATCATGATTGATTGGGCCAGTTTTTGGGGCTCAAACCCTGTTCTTTGGTTTTCAAATTCAATATATAGTGTTTTGAGGGGACCCATTACATGGCTATATGCAAGGTTACTCATTGATTGGGTAATTTTAAAATTAATATTTATTATGTTGTGTACTGTGGACGAAAGACCCTCAAGATCTCTGGAGATTGACTTGTAACCTTGACATTGTTTCTACTTTTCAACAAGTTTGGTCTCAAGACCTGAAATAGTTCTCTTCTCTTTTTGTACCCCATGCTGGCATATACAGACACAAAATGATTCAGTCAACTTCCCCTCTTTTTATTTGGTTTCAGGTGTGATTTTCTTATTAAAGAAATTATGAGAACTATTGCGTTAACACTCACCATATGATCAATATGGCAAAAAACAAAAAAACAGGTAACTGCTCCACAAGGACCAGTGTAACTAACTAGCTAAATAAAGAACAGGCAGTAGATACTATAATAAAATCATAAGAGATGTATTAAACCTAGCAACAATAAATGCAGTTAAAAGGTAAATTGATGTTACCTTGAGCTGGCCTCTAGCTGGTCAAGTTGCTACTCCCTATAGAGCTCCAATTGATGGATGCATAAGGCAAACACCTACAAATATGTATGCATAAATTAATCAACTAGAACTTTTCACAAAGGGATGTATAATACATTAGTTATAGTAGTGGGGGTGGATATATACCTGCTGTTAAAAGAATGTAGTGAGTGTGTCACCTGTTCAAGTATAGCTTGGATACTGTGGGAGGAAACAAAATCTCTGTAACTGGTGTGGTAAATTATGCTTCACTGTTTTAGAAAAAAAACATGATAAATGAAAGAAAGAAAATCCAGAATGATCCAGAATAGTGTGCTAGAAAAATACACTGCTTTAAAAAAATGTGTATACACTAAGGGCCACTTTACACACACCAACTTATCTGTCCAACTTCTGAACAACTTACTGGTTGCAGTGAAATCATGGACACATAGTTCCATTTGTACACAGCCACAAAATGGAGCAATGTGTCCATGATTTCACTGCAACCAGTAAGTTGTTCAGAAGTTGGACAGATAAGTTGGTGTGTGTAAAGTGGCCATAAGGCCGACTTCACTTCACACCAAGTTTTTTTCAGGTGTGGGGCTGTCCAATGTGATCCAGACAGCCCCAGACCCGATTTTGGACATAATGTAGCCCTATGGTGCCGGATTTGCCATCTAGTTTTGTCCCTGTCCGACAGCATCAAGCTGCATTCGATTTTTGACACTGACACAAAATTGGAGCTTGCAGTATTTTTGTGTCCAAGGCAAAAAGTTAAACAAAACCGGATCCTCCCGGATCCAGTACCCCATAACATGTGTATGGGCGCCGGATTGCACTGGATCCGACAGAAAATCGGATTCGGCTTCCGGACGCCAGGTGCTGAAGTTCAGCACCTGGAGAGCTCCCAGAAGAAATTTCAGAACTGCTGCTAAGCAGGGAATTTTGAAATTACAGAACTGGACAGCGGCAGAAGCCGCACAGTCCTGATTCCAGCAGAAAACAGGACTGGAGGGCATATTTGCCCTCCGTTTCTGTTTGTCCGAAGTTGTCAGGCTGTGTCCGGTGCATCCAGCAAAACATCAGACACAGCCTGAAAGCTCAAAAACCATGGTGTGAAGCCGGCCTAAGAGAAACTTGCCACTCTCTGATTAAGGAAGTTCTTTAATCGATCTATAATGGGCCTCTTTTGATTTGGTTTCAGGTAGGATTTTCATATTGTCCACACCTGTTATTTTCTACAAGTGAGTTTAAACAAGCATCACATGCTTGAAACATATGTTGTTTAACTACAATTCTGGAAAGGTGGCAACAATTTTTTCCGGCCCATTTTTGAGGGTTTGTGTGAAATTAAAAAGAAGCTGTCACTTCCCTGGTGCAAGGCAATCTAAATACACAACTGAATGCAGTGTGACAGCTGCATTCAGGGAAGGGGTCCCCCTATGGCTCTAGCCCCCCTGTATCCTGAGAAATAGACTTTATAAAGTGTACATATAGTGAGTCCGGAAGGACTCACTGAATAATGAGTCATCGCTGCTGCTGAACGGGCCTGTGCTTTTTCGGTACCTTTTACTTACCTCGCTGTGCTCCCCCACAGACCACCGGTGTCTTCTCCTCCCTGCCAGGCCCGCAGTATGCAGTGGGTTCTAGGACTCTGCAGCACCATGTGACCAGTGATGTCACCCGGTCACATGGTGCTTTTTAAGGTCCTGTGCAAGGTCCTACAGCGCCGATATGAAGTATCTCCAGGGGATCGGCGGCTAGGTGAGTAAAATATTCGCCTAAAAAGGAGGGAAGAATTCACATGTTCATTCTTTTTACAGATGCATGTGAACAGAGCTGCGTTCACAGCATTTATGCAGCGCTAAAAAGCGCTGCGCTTAATAGCACTGCATAAATGTAAATAATACACTGTGCGTGAATGCAGCCTTAGAGATGATCTGCAAAGAGGAGTGGACCAAAATTCTTCCTGACATGTGCACAAACCTCATCATCAACTACAAGAAACGTCTGACTGCTGTGCTGGCCAACAAGGGTTCTGCCACCAAGCATATAGGGCCTTTTCACATATATGCTGCGTCTGCTCTTGCCTGCCCTGCCTGCCCTATACTAGCGCAAATGCAAGCGCAGGTGCATTTAGAGGCAAGTGCAGGCAAGCACATAGGTGCATGGGTGCACTGCTCTTGTGCTCGGTGCCCCCATTACCTGCTATGGCCGAGCGTAGCCGAGCACAGGAGACAAAATCCCGAAAGCACGAGTGAAGGCAAGCTGACGTCACCGCGCATGCACTTGGCCAGACGCACCCAGAAACGCAAATTGTGACGTTTCTGGGTGCATCAGGACTAGCGCATGCACTGTGACAGAGGAGCTGTCACACTTGCACTTCTGGGATGCGGTCTCCTGCGCTCGCCCATAGCAGGTAATGGCGGCTCGAGCACAAGGGCTCTGCATCTATGCGCCAATGCGCTTGCCTGCACTGGCCTGTGATTGCACCTGCTCTTCCACTTGCGCTAGCGCAGTGCAGGCAAATGCAGGGGCACATAGATGTGAACTAGGCCTAAGTCTTGTTTGCCAGAGGGATTAAATACTTATTTCTCTCTGCAAAATGTAAATACATTTATATCATTAAGACAATTGTAATTTTCTGGATTTTATTTTTGATATTCTATCTCTCACTGTTAAAATTACCTAGCCTTAAAATTAGACTGTTCATGTCTTTGTCATTGGGCAAACTTACAAAATCAGCAAGGGATCAAATAATGATTTCCTTCACTGTATTGTATCCATAGCCCTCCCTTTCACCTTGCCTAATCGGTATGGTGTTTTGCGATCTTGGTATATTTTAAGCCTGTTAAAAATAACTTTGGAATTAAAACTGCTGCATGATGTTTAATATGCACTTTGCTTCGACGGGTAATCTACATTGCCTATGAGTCTAATTTGAGCACTGTATGGGATATATATAATAGAATTGTAGGAAATTTCTTTCCTTTTGTATTATATTTAGATTATATCTAACGTGATTTATGTGCTTAAATTATTGCTCGTATACTGTTCCAATAGATGCAGGATGGTAATGATCTCTATGCTGCATTTAAATTACCCTTTTTGTACTTATGTCTCTAGCCTGGCTTCTACACACTGCACGCATGCTCTGGATTCCCCGTCGGCATCATCTGGGGTGATGGTAGGATGATTTTCTTCCTCCCACCACTTTCGGTGCCATGCTGGTGTGACGTGCCAGGGAGGGAGTTCATCCTGGTGATGAGCGCGTCGCTCATTCCGGGATTTATTAATTATTAGGCAGGGATACACATGTGGCACCCCTGCAGGGGATTGCCACAGGATCCACCGGTGCAAGAAGGGATTTACACCTTGGTACACACAGCACACAACACCTTCCACCCTAGGCCTGTAGGGGGAGCTCTACTAGCTGCTTTAAGCCAGATCCCCTTTAAAAGATCCAGGCCTGAGGGGAGGAGTCAGTTAGTTCCAGTTAGTTCCAGTCAGGCACTGAAGAGAGCAGGAGTGAGGAGCTGGTCGCTGGGAAAGATCCAGGCCCAGGATAAGGGAACACTGACCCAGCTGGGCTGCACCCTTGGGAGAGGGTCGGAGGCCAGTGGAGGAGTAGGAGAATTATAGAAGGGAACAGACAAAGATTCCCTTTAGTTCACCCGGACACCAGAATCCAACACTGCCAGCATCCTCTGCAGCAGTAAAAGCCCAGGAGAACCAGGAGGACCAAAACCCCCAGAGAAGTACAAGTAAGAGACACTCAAACTGACCAAGCACAGGACCAGGGGCCAAAGGAAGAATAGGGACCCCGCAAAAGGACCTCATTGTCAGTGACAGAGTAAAGCCCTGAGAGGGAGAATGAGCGGTGAGTTCAGTCACAGGCAGGACTTACCCCAAACCACCATACGCAGAAGCAGAGGAGGCCTCACAACTTTCTAAGGTGAAAGTCCCAAATTGCATCGGGAACCTGGTTACTTCTCCGGACTGTACCTGTTACCATGTCACCAGTAAAAGGTACTGAAACAAAGACCACTGTGTGTGTATGTGCCTGCTTAACTCCCCTCATCCATCCGCACTGCCCTGAGGTAAAGCTCCACCTGTGGGGAGCTGTACTACACTGAGCTGCACTTCCATCACCTCAGCGGCCGGCTGCAGCGCTGGTATACATTTTACCAGGTACTACAGATGGCGTCACGTAACCAATCCCCTTATCCCCCACCATTTCCCGCCATTGAGGGTCCAGGGCACGGGACCGGGGACCGACCAGCCGTGATCTCCCATCCAAGTCGCCATCAGACCCGGTACTCGAGTACCCCCTACCCTGTCGACCGCCTCACACATATATGGGGGTAACAATGCCTTAGACCACGTCTCCTGATGAAGCCACCAGCGTGTGGTGAGACAGGCGTCGAGGTGGGAGTCTCCAATAGCTGGTCCTAGAAGTCATTGTACATGTCACATCTTGTCTGAAGGTACTATGCTATTATTTATTTATGATGACTTGCCTTATGGTTCTGCGTGAGGGTGATAACATTATGCTGGGTGAATTTCCAGTTCACTCTGGTTCACTTGTACATCCCCATTGGGGACCTAAATAGAATTATATATTGCACTCTTGTGTAGTTCTGCTGACTTGTTGACCTAATTCGGGCTCTCCCTGGGTTCTGAGTAGGTCCCTTTCACATCTAAGCTTGGGATGTGTTTTGCTTCAATTGTGTTTCTAAGCGCTTTTACCGCTGAAAACGCATCAAAATGCATGCGTTTTTGCCTTAATTGAATTTAATGGAAAACACATTGAAAACCCACACAAAAAGGCATGCGTTTTTTCCAAATACAGCCCTAGACGCAGCAGCCCACATTTTTGGCTGTGTTTGCAAAAACGCATGCGTTTTTGCATGCATTTTAAATGGCTTTTCCATTGAATTCAATAATTGCAAAAATGCATGCATTTTGATGAGCTGTTAGCGGTAAAAGCGCTTAGAAATGCAAATGAAACAAAATGCAGCCCAGGCTTAGATGTGAAAGGGGCTGTATTCCTAACCTCTGGGTGTTTTTTTTTCCACCAAATGTCTGTTTTTTTCTCCCCTGGCATATATTTAATCTATTTAATAAAGAATAAAGTTTTATTATTTACTAGCTGTGAGCCCGATTCTGAAGAATCTGGAGTCTAGAATCTGGAGAGAGAGAGAGAGAGAGAGAGAGAGAGGGAGAGGGAGAGGGAGAGAGGGAGAGAGGGAGAGAGAGAGAGAGAGAGAGAGAGAAATAGATAGATACATAAATAGATAGATAGATAGATAGAGATAGATAAATAGATAGATGGATAGATAAATAGATAGAGATAGATAGATAGAGATAGATAGATATAGATAGATAAATAGATAGATAGATAGAAATAGATAGAAATAGATAGATAGATAGAGATAGATAGACAGAGATAGATAGATAAATAGATAGAGATAGATAGATAAATAGAGATAGATAGAAATAAATACATAGATAGATAGATAGATAGAGATAAATAGATAGATAGATAGAAATAAATAGATAGATAGATAGAGATAGATAGATAGATAGATAAATAGATAGAGATAGATAGATAAATAGATAGAGATAGATAGAAATAAATACATAGATAGATAGAGATAGATAAATAGATAGATAAAAAAAAGTGGGTCAGGGAGCAGCATAAACAGCTGAAAAGCAGGTGCAGGCAAATCAAACCTTATCTTTAAAGGTTGTAGACAAATCCAGGTCTGGAGAAAGACTTGCAGCACTCCAAGTTCTCAGTGTGAAAAGAACTTTCTTTATTAGGACAAGCACAAAACATGCAACGTTTCAAGTCACAAAGACTTTTCCTCAGGCACAAGTGTCTCAACAGGAAATGCAGTTTATATATACAAACATTAGCAAATTGACAACTGATTAGAGTCATTAGAAAGCAGAGAAACATCAATATTATATTAGTGGTTGTGCATAAATAAGTGACAACAATTAAAAAATACAAAAAGATACAAAAAGACATTAGCAAATCAATCAGGTATATATGGACTGCATACAGTGTGAAAAACCTAATTTGAAAGGGCCATGCATAAGTGTACCATATTGCCATCATTATAGAGGTTTCATATGAGTTTCTCTATGAAATGGGGCCAGTGGTGCTGGAATTAAAAGAAAATGGTGCATCTCAAAAAATATTAATAAGTGTTATGGCTCAAAGGGCCATCAATCATTTAGATTTGACTATTGTGCAAAATTGTGCAAAATGCAATATTAAGTTAAATAGACTTTATAAGTGTAAAAAGCTTTTAGCGCCATCTAGTGGCTGTGCTATATCATGTGCCATAAAATGAGACCATTCAGATGTATGGAATAGATCAAGTAAATACATCAGTTCAGTGGTGTGTGGTTCTTTGGCTGAAACTAGAGGGATTTATATAAATCCTCAATACAAAACAGGGGTTAAAATTGAACCAGTTTACCACTAAGATAAATAATATGGTCATAAAAACTAAAAATGTGTATATATCATAATCGACAATACAGGTTACAGTGAAAATTAGTTCACACCGGTGCGAAAAAAACATGTTATTAAACAAAAAAATGGCGACCTATAAAACCACAGGAGTGCAACCACAAGGTATATTATAAACCAACATCTTTATACGTGCACCACCAGAAAATTATCATTGATGAAGAAAAAAAATTTAGATAAAAACAATATGGTATCACGCATGGTACTTTCAATTTCAGGGTGAGTCATAATGGGGTAGGTTTTTCGTCCATAAGAAGTAGCCTGGAAAAAAACAAAGATCTATTTCAGTACTCAAGTGTATTCAATTTTAAAAAAGCATAATTGCTTATACAGTAACTAGCTGTGAGCCCGATGCAAATGCATCGGGTGTCTAGAATACTATACTTTGTATGAGGATTACCGCAAGCGCGCCGCAAGTGTAACGACTCGCTGGCGCCGACCAATTAGAAGCGCGGCTCAGGCAGCGACTCGCAATGGCCTCACGGCCATTGCTCGCGCTACCTGACCGGTAAATCGTTAACTTTGAGGCCGAGCCTCTGGTTCGATTTTCGGCCAGCGGCCATTGCTCGTACTCAGCCTGCGCGAGCAATGGCCTCGCGGCCATTGCTCGTGCAGGGCAGCGACTCGCATTGCTCGTACTCAGCCTGCGCGAGCAATGGCCTCGCGGCCATTGCTCGCGCAGGCCAGCGACTCGCATTGGCCGCTAGGCGGCCAATGCTTCGCCGTGCTGACGTCACAGAGTGACATAGCCACGGTCTTTTCGGGGACCGACACGGAAGTGCCTACGGCAATTATATAGTAGATACTGTACATTGCATATGGAGGGGTGAGGAGAGCGGAGGCTGGAGGGGAGAGCGGAGGCTGGAGGGGAGAGCGGAGGCTGGAGGGCAGAGCGGAGGCTGGAGGGCAGAGCGGAGGCTGGAGGGCAGAGCGGAGGCTGGAGGGGGAGAGCGGAGGCTGGAGGGGAGGAGCGAGGAGCGGCTGGAAAGGGAGTGAGGCGGAGGCTGGAGGGGAGAGCGGAGGCTGGAGGGAGAGCGGAGGCTGGAGGGCAGAGCGGAGGCTGGAGGGCAGAGCGGAGGCTGGAGGGCAGATGCGGAGGCTGGAGGGGAGAGCGGAGGCTGGAGGGAGAGCGGAGCGGAGGCTGAGGGATGGAGAGGCTGGGAGTGCGGAGGCTGGAGGGCAGAGCGGAGGCTGGAGGGCAGAGGCTGGAGGAGGCAGAGGCTGAAAGGGCAAAGGGAGGCTGGAGGGAGAAGCGGAGGCTGGAGGGGAGAGGCGGAGGCTGGAGGGGAGCCTGGAGGGGAGAGCAGAGGCTGGAGGCAGAGGGGGAGGCTGGAGGGGAGAGCGGAGGCTGAGAGAGGCAGAGGCTGGAGGGGAGGCGGGAGGCTGGAGGGGAGAGCGGAGGCTGGAGGGAAGAGGGGAGGCGAGGGGAGAGCGGAGGCTGGAGAGGAGAGCGAGGCTGGAGGGCAGAGGCTGGAGGGGAGAGGCTGGAGGGGAGAGCGGAGGCTGGAGGGCAGAGGCTGGAGGGCAGAGGGGAGAGCGGAGGCTGGAGGGGAGAGCAGAGGCTGGAGGGGAGGCTGGAGGGGAGGCTGGAGGGGAGAGCAGAGGCTGGAGGGCAGAGGCTGGAGGGGAGAGCGGAGGCTGGAGGGGAGAGCAGAGGCTGGAGGGGAGAGCGGAGGCTGGAGGGGAGAGCACAGGCTGGAGGGGAGAGCGGAGGCTGGAAAGGAGAGCGGAGGCTGGAGGGGAGAGCGGAGGCTGGAGGGCAGAGGCTGGAGCGCAGAGGCGTAGCTGGCATGCTCCGGGCCCTGGGGCAAGATCAGCAGCCAGGACCCCCATGTGAGGACCGTGGGGGGGGTGCTGTCAGACAGATGTGAGGGCCGGGGGAGTGCAGACTCACCGCGGCCGGCGTGCGTGAGCTGTAGGAGGAGAGGAGGGGCGGGCAGAGCTGCCGGACAGGAAGTTCCGTCCTCCCTCCTCTCCGGGCGCACGGCGGGCGGCTGGTGTCAGCACGGGGCCCCCCAGGGGGTGGAGGCAATGGGCCCCTCATGCCGGGTGGCACGATGCGCTAGGCCCCCCTGCCCACCCGCTAGCTACGGTACTGGCTAGCGGGCAGACGGAACTTCCGACCCAGGGGGGCGCGGGCATGACACGGGCACAGGGCCACAGGCTCCGGAGCACTGTGTCAGCATGTGCTGACAGCAGCTGCTCCGGAGCGGGATGACAGCGGCGAGGGGTCGCAATGCCCGCTACGCGGGCAATGCCTCGCACGTGGTGACGTCACAGTGTGACATAGCCACGGCGTGCCGGGGGCCGACACAAACGTGCCTACGGCAATTATATAGTGGATTCTGCTTATGTATCAAGACAAATAATGGGAAAGTAAATATAAGGCTTAGCTGGGCCAAGTGTGAGGACTGGTGCACAGAGCAGGACATGGCTGCTGCAGAACCTCTTGTGATGGGGGAATAATCCAGGCATGGCACCATTGTACACTGCAGATGAGTGGAGTGATTCTTTCTATAAGGTGTGGGTTGGGGAAGATGAAGGAGCTGGGGGTGAGCTCTGCACAGTCTGTAGTGAAGCACCTTTGCGACCACCTGCAGAATGCGCAGCCTCACTCCATCTCACTGCAGCTGGCTAATTTATGGCACTGCACACCAGGCTGGATATAAACAAACCCACTGGCAGCATGAAAGCAAGGGGGATGGCTGCAAATAAAAGAAAGTCTGCTCCTAGCAGCAGCACCCTGCAAGGATCCCATTGTCACAGCTGGCCAGACATGACAGGAGCACACCATGCCATCTCCTACCTCCAGGGTCCTGATCTCCTTCTGTGTCAGGTCGTTGGAGGTGGCACACTTGGTCCGGAGCCCCTCCAGGTTGGAGATGCTGATGTCTATCATGTTCTGGACCAACTCGCACTGCTGCAGGGCTTTCTGCAAACTCAGAGGCTGATCGTCGCTGCTGGGCACATTTTCTTCATCCATTTCTGTCCCCTTGGCTCTGCGATCACCCTCTTCTTCCCACCCTCCCGAAATAATCTTAATAAAGAGAAAACTGAGGCTTGTATCTTCGTGCTGTGTAACCTTCTCCCACTGGTGCACCCCACCCTCCCCAGTGCTGCCTCCCTCTACCCCAGGCTCTGCTCAGCACAGGTGCATGGAGAGGGCAGCAGCCTCCATTACAGCCTCCAGCCCACAGATCACACGGGCACAGGGGCACAGGCTCCGGAGCACCAGCAGCTGCTCCGGAGCGGGGGCACAGGGGCACAGGCTCCGGAGCACTGTGTCAGCATGTGCTGACAGCAGCTGCTCCGGAGCGGGATGACAGCGGCGAGGGGTCGCAATGCCCGCTACGCGGGCAATGCCTCGCACGGCGTGGTGACGTCACAGTGTGACATAGCCACGACGTGCCGGGGTCCGACACAAAACGTGCTACGGCAATTATATAGTAGATATGATAAAAAACAGTGCAAGATAAAATATCATAAAAACAAAAAATGGAGAAAAAGGTTTAACATCATGGTACAAGGATCTCGAATCTTTCTTCGGCCAGTTTTACTCATGGGGTTAATTTATGATTGTGTTTAATTTATAATCTACATTAAGACCCCCTGGTTTTAAAGTACCTAACCGGTGTATCCAACGTAACTCCTTCTCCATCAGCAGTTTGTTGCGGTTGCCATTTCTTCTCAAAGGGGGGACACTGTCTATGATTCTACATTTCAAATCACTCTCCTGATGGTCGGCTTCAGTAAAGTGCTTGGAAACGGGGAGATTAGGGATTTGTTTTCTTATACTATATCTGTGTTGACCCATCCTCACTTTAAACTCTAACGTCGTCTCACCCACGTAATATAACCCACAGGGGCAATCCAGAAGGTAGACCACATGGTCAGAGGAACATGTATGGAATCCGTTTATTTTGTAGGTATTCCCTCTTTGTTCAAAAGTATTACCCTTGCGCATATAGGGGAAGTTTACGCAGCCATAGCATGGGAAACTACCTGTTCTCCGTTGGCCTGTAATTGTAGATTGTAAATCTTTTTTGAAGCTGCCAATATCAGCCTGTATTAAGGTGTCTCTCAAACTACGCCCTTTTCTGTAAGCCAGAATTGGTTTTTTTTTAAATTCATCAATTTCAGGAAGACCCCTAGACAAGATGTTCCAATTACCTATGATTGCTTTTTTAATTTCATCTGATTCATTACAGAACGTTGTCACCATAGGGATTCGTTTGTCCTTATTGGCAACCGCAGGTTTACCTTGGAGGGCGCGTTTTTTTTGTTGCTGTAGAACACCCTTAGGGTATCCACGTTTCAGAAACTTTTGCGTGAGCAGATCAGTGGTCTCTTTTAGCTCAATGGGATCGGATACGATCCTACAGACTCTTTGCATTTGCCCTTTAGGAATAGCCTTTTTCATGTTTTTTGGGTGATGGCTATCATAGCGCAGTAATTTATTTCTATCCGTGGGCTTAGTAAATAAGGAGGTTTTTATCTTGTTCTCTTTCAGAGTGACCTTCACATCAAGGAATTGGATCTCGTCCATAGAGTGGACCATCGTGAATTTTATTGTGGGGTCAATTGTATTTAGATAGTCAGAAAAACAATTGAGTTCATCCATAGAACCTCTCCAAAGGATGAATGTGTCGTCCACATATCTCCACCAACATGCGACATGTGCAAAGTGATGGGATGTGTAGACAAACTCCTCCTCTAATACGGTCATTACCGTATTTGCATATGATGATGCCATCCGTGCCCCCATCGCGACTCCCCGCAATTGTTTATAAAATTTATCACCAAAAAGGAAATAATTGAATTTCAGGCAAATTTCAAGTAGTTGGATAATCATTGTTTTACATTCAATTGAGTGTCCAGTGTTATCCAATTTCTTGATCACTGCTCCTGTGCCTCTCTGATGATCTATTGAAGTAAAAAGTGATACAACATCAAAGGAGACAAGAATGCAGTCATCTGTGACATCCAGGTTACTCAGTTTTTGCAGGAAATCTCCTGTGTCTTTAATATAAGACCCAGCCGCCGTCACGAACTCCATCATAATCACATCCAGGAAAATCCCAATGTTGGAAAAAATAGAGTCAGTGCCGGCGACTATGGGCCTACCAGGAGGATTGGTCAGTGATTTGTGAATTTTAGGTAACAAATATAGGACCGGAGTCCTCGGAAATTTCACAAGCAGAAAATCAAAAAGCTCATCATCAATAATGCCACCCATTTTTGCTTCATTCAAAGTATAAGAAATTATCCTTTCTATCTCAAATCTAGGGTCTCTGTCTAACTGTACGTACACCTCCGTGTCATTAAGCTGTCTCATTACCTCTTTGATGTAATCTTTTTTGCACATGACAACAGTTGCACCCCCCTTATCAGCGGGCTTGATAATTAAATTGCTGTCATTTGCAAGCTCTTTGAGGGCTCTATATTCTTTACTCAAGAAATTGGGTTCTTTTAACAAACTACTCTGCCTGTTTTTCAATGCTTCTATATCCCTTTTCACTGCTGTAATATATGTCTGAATTGCTGGTGAATCATCTGTGGGTTCGTTAAAAGGGTAGTTTGTTAAAAGAACCCAATTTTAACAGCCAAGCGCCGTGGCCGAAAAGGGAACCAAGGGCCCGGCCATGCATTCTTGGAAACAATCAGATTTTGTAAATTTAAAACTCAAAGTCGTCCATTCTATCTCTATGGGAAGTGAGGCGCTATTCTGATTGGTCGCTGTGTACTGCCGGCAACCAATCAGAATAGCGCCTCACTTCCCATAGACATATAATGGACGATTTTTCGTCCATTATATCTCTATGGGAAGTGAGGCACTATTCTGATTGGTCGCTGTGTGCTGCCGGCGACCAATCAGAATAGCGCCTCACTTCCCAAAGAGATAATATGGACGAAAAGTCGTCCATTATATGTCTATGGGAAGTGAGGCGCTATTCTGATTGGTTGCCGGCAGTACACAGCGACCAATCAGAATAGCGCCTCACTTCCCATAGAGATAGAATGGACGACTTTGAGTTTTAAATTTACCGCTGAAAGTGAGACGCTATTCTGATTGGTCGCCGGCAGCACACAGCGACCAATCAGAATCGCGCCTCACTTCCCATAGAGCTAGAATGGACGACTTTGAGTTTCAAAATTCCCGCTTAAGTGAGGCGCTATGCTGATTGGTCGCTGTGTGCTGTGCCGACCAATCAGCATAGCGCCTCACTTCCCATAGAGATACATAGCGGTGTTTCGCCGAATTTATGGCCGGGCCCCTGGTTCTATTTTCGGCCACGGGGCTCGGCGCTTGTCGGTCGTCGCCGGGGCGGGAGACTCGCCCCTGCAACGGCTGACAATGGCCGCTTCGATAGATAGATAGATAGAGAGATAGATAAATAGATAGATAGATAGATAGATAGATAGATAAATAGATAGAGATAGATAGATAGATAGAGATAGATAGATAGATAGATAGATAGTAAGATAGAAGATAGATAGAGATAGATAGATAGATAGATAAATAGATTGATAGATATAGATAGATAAATAGATTGATAGATATAGATAGATAAATATGATAGATAGATAGAAATAGATACATAGATAGATAGATAAATAGATAGAGATAGATAGATAAATAGAGATAGATAGATAGATAGAAATAGATAGATAGATAGATAGATAGATAGATAGATAGATAGATAGAGATAGATAGATAAATAGATAGAGATATATAGATAGATAGATAGATAGATAGAGATAGATAGATAGATAGATAGATAGAGATAGATAGATAGAGATAGATAGATAGAGATAGATAGATAGATAAATAGATAGAGATAGATAGATAAATAGATAGAGATAGATAGATAAATAGATTGATAGATATAGATAGATAGATAGATAGAAATAGATAGATAGAGATAGATAGATAGAGATAGATCGATAAATAGAGATAGATAGATAGAGATAGATAGATAAATAGAGATAGATAGATATATAGAAATAGATAGATAGAGATAGATAGATAGAGATAGATAGATAGATAGAGATAGATAGATAGATAGATAGATAGAAATAGATAGATAGATAGATAGAAATAGATAGATAGATAGAGAGATAGATAGATAGATAGATAAATAGATAGAGATAGATAGATAAATAGATAGAGATAGATAGATAGATAGATAATCAGAAAAGCTGCACAGCACTCAGCAGACCAGTGTGAACTGGTGCAAGCAAGGATGCAGAATCAAACAACTTGAGAAAAATCCTTGCAGCACACAGCTACTACCAATGATGCATAAGTGCTAACAAGCCATATATGTTTGAGGAAAAAGTTAAAAACTTACGTTTTTTCAAAAAACTCATAATCTTATCTTTTAATTCTGGAGTTCTTAGTACATACATTGGCCAATGTCTGCTTGCTCATCAACTACGACAAAGTGACTCCAGGCATGATGAGCCCTATCTGACATCCCTGCCCTCCTTGTCCACCCCCCACTCTTCAGTGGGCAGGCACCATCTATACCCTCGATCACCTGTAGGTTTAATGAGGGTGCACATTGCAGCAAAGGAGCCTGCAACTCCTGCACCCTCATTAAACCTACAGGTGATCGAGGGTATAGATGGTGCCTGCCCACTGAAGAGTGGGGGGTGGACAAGGAGGGCAGGGATGTCAGATAGGGCTCATCATGCCTGGAGTCACTTTGTCGTAGTTGATGAGCAAGCAGACATTGGCCAATGTATGTACTAAGAACTCCAGAATTAAAAGATAAGATTATGAGTTTTTTGAAAAAACGTAAGTTTTTAACTTTTTCCTCAAACATATATGGCTTGTTAGCACTTATGCATCATTGGTAGTAGCTGTGTGCTGCAAGGATTTTTCTCAAGTAAGTAGATAGATAGATAGATAGATAGATAGATAGATAGATAGATAGAAATAGATAGATAGATAGATAGATAGATAGAGATAGATAGAGATAGATAAATAGATAGAGATAGATAGAGATAGATAAATAGATAGAGATAGATAGATAGAGATAGATAGATAGAGATAGATAGATAAATAGATAGAGATAGATAGATAAATAGATAGAGATAGATAGATAAATAGATAGATAGATAGATAGAGATAGATAGATAGATAGATAGATAGATAGATAGATAGAAATAGATAGATAGATAGAGATAATAGATAAATAGATAGAGATAGATAGATAAATAGATAGAGATAGATAGAAGATAGAATAGATAGATAGATAGATAAATAGATAGAGATAGATAATAGATAGAATAGATACATAGATAGAGATAGATATAATAGATAATAGCATAGATAGAGATAGATAGATAATAGAATAGTAGAGATAGATAGATAGATAGATAGATAGAGATAGATAGATAGCTAGAGATAAATAGATAGAGATAGATAGAGATGATAGATAGATAGATAGATAGATAGATAGATAGATAGAGATAGATAGGTGAGTCTTTGCAGCCGCGGTAAGTCCGGCGACAGCCGAGCGCTGTGGCCGAAAAGGGAACCAAGGGCCCGGCCATGCATCCTTGGAAACACCGCTATGTATCTCTATGGGAAGTGAGGCGCTATTCTGATTGGTCGCTGGCAGCACACAGTGACCAATCAGAATAGCGCCTCACTTTGAGCGGTAAATTTGAAACTCAAAGTTGTCCATTATATGTCTATGGGAAGTGAGGCGCTATTCTGATTGGTCGGCGGCAGCACACAGCGACTTTGAGTTTCAAATTTCCCGCTTAAGTGAGGCGCTATGCTGATTGGTCGCTGTGTGCTGCGCCGACCAATCAGCATAGCGCCTCACTTCCCATAGAGATACATAGCGGTGTTTCGCCGAATTTATGGCCTGGCCCCTGGTTCTATTTTCGGCCACGGGGCTCGGCGCTTGTCGGTCGTCGCTGGGGCGGGAGACTCGCCCCTGCAACGGCTGACAATGGCCGCTTCGATAGATAGATAGAGAGATAGATAGATAGATAGATAAATAGAGATAGATAGATAGAGATAGATAGATAGAAATAGATAGAGTAGATAGATAGTAGAGATAGATAGATAAATAGATAGAGATAGATAGATAAATAGATAGAGATAGACAGAGATAGATAGATAAATAGATAGATAGAGATAGATAAAAATAGAGATAGATAGAGATAGATAGATAGATAGAATAGATAGAGATAGATAGATAAATAGATAGAGATAGATAGATAGATAAATAGATAGATAGAGATAGATAGATAGAAATAGATAGATAGAGATAGATAATAGATAGAGATAGATAGATAAATAGATAGAGATAGATAGAGATAGATAGATAGATAAATAGATAGATAGAGATAGATAGATAAATAGATAGATAGAGATAGATATAGATAAATAGATAGATAGAGATAGATAGATAGATAGATAGATATAGATAGATAGAGATAGATAGATAGATAAATAGATAGAGATAGATAGATAATATAGATAGAGATAGATAGAAATAGATACATAGATAGATAGATAAATAGATAGATAGCTAGAGATAGATAGATAGATAAATAGATAAATAGATAGAGATAGATATAGATAGATAGCTAGAGATAGATAGATAAGATAAATAGATAGATAGCTAGAGATAGATAGATAAATAGATAGATAAATAGATAGATAGCTAGAGATAGATAGATAAATAGATAGATAGATAGATAGAAATAGATAGATAGATAGAAAATAGATAGATAGATGAGGTAGATAGATAAATAGATAGATAGCTAGAGTTAGATAGATAGATAGATAGATAGAAATAGATAGATAGATAGAAATAGATACATAGATAGATAGAAATAGATACATACATAAATAGATAGAAAGAAAGAAATAGATACATAGATAGATATAGATAGATAGATATAGATAGATAGATAGAAATAGATACATAGATAGAAATAGATACATAGATAGAAATAGATACATAGATAGATAGAAATAGATAGATAGAAATAGATAGATAGATAGATAGAAATAGATAGATAGATAGAAATAGATAGATCGATAGATGGCTTGGCGAGTCGTTGCAGCCGGGGTGACACCTGCACGTAGGTCCATTGCGAGAGTCATGAGCCGGCGAGGACCGACGACAGCCGAGCGGCGTGGCCGAAAATAGAACCAAGGGGCCGGCCATGTTTCCAAGGGGCCGCTATGTATTTCTATTGGAAGTGAGGCGCTATGCTGATTGGTCGCTGTGTGCTGGCGGCGACCAATCAGCATAGCGCCTCACTTCCCATAGACATATAATGAACGACCGAAAATAGAACTAGGGGCCCGGCCATAAATTCGCTGAAACACCGCTATGTATCTCTATGGGAAGTGAGGCGCTATTCTGATTGGTCGCCGGCAGGACACAGCGACCAATCAGAATAGCGCCTCACTTCCCATAGAGAATAATAGCGGTGTTTCAAGCAAAGTATAGCCGGGCCCCTGGTTCTATTTTCGGCCACGGGGCTCGGCTGTGGTCGGTCGTTGGATGGGGCCGGAGACTCGCAATGGCCGCTTTGCGGCCATTGCTCGCGCTCCGGCAACGGCTCGCAATGGCCTCGCGGCCATTGCTCGCGCCGACCAACGGCTTGCAATGGCCGCTAAGCGGCCAATGCTTCGTGGGTCGCGTGGCTGCGAGGCAGCCACGTCCACGACGACGGAAGTAGCGCCGAATATGACGGAAGTGCGCTACGGCAATTATATATTAGATGGACTTTGAACTTTTGTACGCTCTGTCTTTTGTTTACATACTTTCTCTACTCAAGAAGTGTCTTCTCATGTACGTTAATAATTAATAATTTAGTGTATAGCCACATTGAAATGTCCAGTAGAGAAAACCACATAAGTTGTCGGCTTGATAATGAGGTGAGGCCGCAAAGCAAGTGTTAATTATGTTAAGGCTCCACTCACACTGTGAATATTTGGTCTGTTTTTGCTCGTCCATTTTTGTAGCCAAAACCAGAGCGGAACAATCAGAGGAATAGTATAATAGAAACATGTTCTCCACTTCTGTATTTATAACCTACTCCTGGTTTTGGCTACAAAAACTGATGAGCAAAATCAGAGCAAAATCAGAGCAAAAACTCAGTGTGAATGGAGCCTTCTACATTTTCAGATCGATGCACCTGAATGTTTTTATGGGGGCAAAGTGTGGATCCCTTATAAAAGATTGTCATGGTGTATTGGTGTTTGTTTCTACCTACAGGTCCTTTCCATGGCCTTTATTGATATTGCTTGCTAGTTTGAACCGGACAGAACCTGATCGGTTTTGCCTCCCACGTATCCCTATGGTGCCGGATTGGTCATATTTGGCCATCAGGTTTTGTGTATTATGTGCCTGATCCTGTTTTGTCCGGTTTTTCAGCGTGTACAAAATGGGAGACTGCAGCGGTATTGGGCTCCGGTGAAAAAAATTGGACAAAATTGGACAGTCCCGGATCCGAGGCGATCAGGCACTTATAACATGGGAGTCTATGGGCACCATAGAAAATCAGATCATTTCCCGGATCTGATGTTTTGCACTGAGCATGCTCAGAAATGCTGCCATCCATATTTCAGCACCATGGACAGCAGAGTTTCATGCACAGGCTGTCAGCACCTAGGAAATAGCATAGCAGACACAGGCAGACTTCAGCACCATGGACAGCAGCAAAAAACGAATTCTGGAAAAAACAGGATCAGGGACCATATTTGGCACACTTTGTACACATCCTGTCCTGTCAGGTTCTGTCCGGTGAATCCTGCAGAAAAGAGGATCCACCCTGACACACAAAAACCATGGTGTGAAGCTAGCCTAAGGCATCATTCACATGTCTGTATTTTTGTATCACTGCCATATAAAAAATCTGACCGTTTCTCATCCAGGAGAGTCGGACAAGTGACATCTGTTTTTGGATCCATTTGGCATGCAACTGCTATGCGAGAGAGCGATTTTTTTTTTCCTCGCATGGCATCCGTGTAACATCCGTGTGCAATGCTTTTTTTTTTTTTTTTTTCCTCAGCAGCTATAACTGTACAATCATTTACAGGAACATTTTATAGTGTTCTCAGCAGCTATAATTGTACAATCATTTACAGGAACATTTTATAGTGTTGTGAGCTACAGAATGATAATGTATCATTAAACAAATGGATGCCACTAGGATGGTCCGTGTGCTGTCCGTGAGCTGTCCAAAATTTTGTCGCAACCATTGACTTCCATTGGCAACTGTCGCGCAATAATCACATACTGTCATAGCATGTTGCAACTTTATTCTCATCCAGATTCAGGATGAGAAAAAAGCGGATGACACACATTAATCTGTTCTGACTCATTCTCTAACATTGGTCTGAGGGCATTGCGATATTTTCTCACATTGCACTCGTCTGATTTTCACGTCAGTGTGTCTGACCCCTTAGAGACAAAAACTAACATTGATGGAATGAACACCTGGTATGTATTTTGTAGACACTCCTGATTTAGGTGGCCGTCACACGGCTCAATGTTTTGTGCGATATTGTTAGCGATCACGTGCACGCGTGATCGCTAACAATATCGCTCCCATCGCTGGTGAGATGTCACACAGGCAGACTCACCAGCGATGTGGAGCAGCGAGATCGCTGGTAACTATGGTACACATCGGGATACTAGGCGCCGCGCGGCGCTTAGTAACCCGACGTTTACCATAGATACCATCTCCCAGCATAGGCTCTGCCACTGGGAGATCGTTCATTGCGGTGTCACACACCACGATGATGCAGATTGAACAAGCGTTTATCGCTTGATATGAGCTCCGGCTCACCAATCTGCGATGTAACGATCAAGCGATTTTACAGTGTAAAATCGCTTGATTACATGCAGCAATGCACAAACGATATCGCTTAAGCGATCAAAAAGCAGATGGCTTAAGCAATATCGTGCAGGAAATTGATGCGTGTGACGGCCGCCTCACGCATACAAATACTGATCAAGTACTGATCAAAAATACTGACATGTGAATGAGGACTAAGGCCAGCTTCCCAGCAAGGTTTTCAGCTGTCAGGTTTTATCTGGTGTTTTGCAGCATCCATCAGACAGAACCTGACAGCACAAGATGAGCAGTAAGTGTGGGCAAATTTGCCCTCAGATCCTGTTCTTTTCAGGATTCGGTTTCTGCTGCTCTCCATGGTGGTGAACATTCAGCCCATGTGAGCAGTGTTGCTCTGCTTGGTGCTGAACGTTCAGCTGTGTCTCTGAAATGCTGCTGTCCATGGTGCTGAATGTGCGCGGCAGCATTTCAGAGACTGCTGTGATGTTCATCGGATCTTGGAGACGATTCAATTTTTTAACGGATCCAGTGACCATAGACTCCCATGTTATAGGCGCCGGATTGCCCACGATCAGGGAGGATCCGATTTTGTCCGATTTTTGCACCATAGCCAAAAAATGATGCTGACTCCGATTTTGTGCCCGGTGAAAAACTGGACAAAATCGGATCAGGGACAAAAACCACAAAACCGGATGGCCAAATAAGACCAATCTGGCACCATAGGGACTCATGGGTGCAAAACCGGATCAGGTTGTCTTCGGTTCAAACCGGACACAACTTGACAGCTGAAAACCGTGGTGTGAAGCCAGCCTAAGAGCTCATTCAGATGAGCATATTATACAAATGTGTGCTTTCTGTGTCTGCCACAGACTGTACCTGGAGAATACACACACCAATTATAGCAAATGTGCCAGCGTACAGTCTGCGCAAAAAAAAATCGCACCATGTATTACATTGGCCCAACTTACAGACTAGACTATGCAGACAAGCACACGATGCTGCACACAGAGTTAGCGACGTCCACGAATTGTGGACAAGACTGGCCAGAGTTTTAGTATGACTGTCTGAAGCTGATCTAATGATAAAACATTGCGGCCCTTAAAAAAACGAAGATTGTACACTCTACTTTTGAATATAATGTATATATAGTTTGTAGTATTTTCTGTACTTTTTACTATTAGGCTAAATTCAGAGATTGCGTATTTTTTTCTCTTCTGTTCTGCTGCGTTTTTAGCTGCAAAAGAGGAGCTATTAAAAAAAAACGCACCCCAAAATATGAATCCACTTTTGGATGCGTTTTTTTGATCTGTTTTTGACTGCTGCGTTTTTTCCCCATTTTGAAGGTCTCTTATGGGAAAAACGCAGGACAAAAATGCTACAGAAATTGACATGTCATTTTCCAAAACGGAGCTCTCCTAAAGTGAAAAAACAGATCACTTTAAAAGAGCACAGTCTGAGACGACATTCACACCGTAAGGTTTTTGATCAGTTTTTTGATCCGTTTTTGTGCAGTGCACTGCATAAAATGGATGACTTAAATGACATCCCAGCCACGTCAATGGGTTTTCATTTTTGGCATTCAGACAGGGCACTTAGTGATCTGTTTATTCACTTTAGGAGGCTCAGTTTTGGAAAATGACATGTCAATTTCTGTTGCGTTTTTCTCCTGTGTTTTTCCCATAGTAACCCTTCAAAATGGGGAAAAAAATGCAGCAGTCAAAAATAGATTAAAAAAAGTATCCAAAAATGGATCCGTTTTTTTGGGTCCATGTTTTTGACAGCTCCTGTTTTGCAGCTAAAAACGCAGCAAAACAGAGGAGAAAAAAAAAATCAGTCTGAATGTAGCCTGAATGGCAAAAATGAAAACCCATAGACTTTGCTGCGATGTCATTTGAGTGATGCGTTTTCTGCAGTGCACTTCAAAAAATAAATCAAAAAGCTTACAGTGTGAATGAAACCTAAGTCTACATTCACACTGTGCATTTTTTATCCGTTTTTTTGCAGTGCACTGCAGAAAACACATCACTCAAATGACATCGCAGCAAAGTCTATGGGTTTTCATTTTTGCCATTCAAACAGGGCACTTTGAAAGTGATGCGTTTTTTCAGTTTTGGAGGGCTCTGTTTTAGAAAAGTGCATGTCAATTTGTGTTGTGTTTTTCTGATCTGCTTTTCCCATAGGAGCCATTGTCTATGAGTCAAAAAAAACACAGCACCCAAAAGAACATCAGAAAATGAATGATTCGTTTTTGGGTGCGTTTTTTTGGCAGTTCCTGTTTTGCAGCTAAAAATGCAGCATAAAAATGCACAGTCTGAATGTAGCCTTAGGATAAATTATTAAAATCTGTGCCAAAATATTACCATACAATTTTGTATTTTGTTGTTTAGAAAGTTAAACGTTTTATTCACTTTTATTTTTGTTGTCTCTTCTCAGGCACTACCATATGTGGCACTGCTTATTGTAATGCTGTTTTTTATCTATGCTGTCATTGGAATGCAGGTAAGCATGGAGTTTTGTATCAAATTTTTGTTGTTAACTCCTTTACAATCCAGCCAAGTTTCACCTTCCAGGCCTTTTTTTTACAATTCTGACCAGAGCTACTTTATGGGGTAATAACTCTGCAACGCTTTAACGGATCCCGGTGAGTCTGAGACTATTTTTGTGACACATTGTATTTTATGATAGTGGTAAATTTAAGATGATCTTTTTTTTTCATTTATTTGTGTAAATATTGGACATTTGGCAAAAAGTTTACACATTTTGCAATTTTTAACTTTTAACTTTTATGCTCTTCAACCAATGAATTGTCACATAAACTAATTAATTAACAACTTTTACCACAGGTCTACTTATGTCTGGGGATGAGCAAGTATACTCGTAACTATTCGGTGCTCGCCGAATAGTGCGGTATTTGGGCTACTCACTACTCTGCCAGTTTCCTTGTGATTACTCGTTAGGAGTAGCGAGTAGTACATTCGTTTTTGAAGTGAACCTATATACACTGCAAAAGTGAAATAAAACTTAATAAAAGGTGTTAAAAATAGAAAAATTACATACTCACCTATCTGACGTCTGTCCCGGGACCCGTAAAGAACATATTCGATGGCCTGCGAGGACCTTAAGTCTGATGGCCAATCTGATGCCATGTCACATTTGCTGAGCCTCTGATGTGCCTAAACAGTGGAAACCCCCCACAACTCACCCCATTTTGGAAACTAGACTCCTCAAGGAATTTAACTAGATGTGTGGTGAGCACCTTGAACCTCCTGGTGCTTCACAGAATATTATAACATTGAGCCATGAAAATAAGAAAATCATATTTTTTTCACAAATAAAAATACGAGGAGAAAATGCACCATACAATTTGTTGTGCAATTATTACTGAGTATGCCAATACCCCATGAGAGGTGGAAAACTACTGTTTGCGAAGGATCACCATATCGGCTGGAGTAGATTTCGGACTATATGTCACATTTGAAGAGCCCATGACATGCAGAAACCCACAATCCCATTTTGGAAACAACACCTCTCAATTACCGTATATACTCGCGTATAAGCCGAGTTTTTCACCCCAAAAATTGGGCTGAAAAGTAACCCCTCGGCTTATACGCGAGTGTATACGCCGAGTACACAGGCCGCCCGCCCGCCCGCCACCATCAGTATACAGGCGCCCCCCCCATCAGTATCCAGGGCCCCCCCTTGCAGCCCAAACCTGTAAAGTAAGATCATTATACTTACACCTGTGGCCGTCCCCGCTGCCGACATCGCGCTCCTCCGGCTTCATCCGTCTTTTTTTTCCGGCTTCCTCCGATGGGCGCAGGCAATGACGTCATTTTCTGCGCCAGAGGAGGAAGCCGGAAGAAGTCAGATGAAGCCGGAGGAGCGCGATGTCGGCAGCGGGGACGGCCACAGGTGTAAGTATAATGATCTTACTTTACAGGTTTGGGCTGCAAGGGGAGGCCCTGGATACTGATGGGGGGGGCGCCTGTATACTGATGGTGGTGGGCGGGCGGGCGGCCTGTATACCTCTGGGGCTGCTGCTATATATACCTCTGGGGCTGCTGCTGTATATACCTATGGGGCTGCTGCTGTATATACCTCTGGTGCTGCTGCTGTGTATACCTCTGGGGCTGCTGCTGTGTATACCTCTGGGGCTGCTGCTGTGTATACCTCTGGGGCTGCTGCTGTGTATACCTCTGGGGCTGCTGCTGTATATACCACTGGGGCTGCTGCTGTATATACCTCTGGGGCTGCTGCTGTATATACCTCTGGGGCTGCTGCTGTATATACCTCTGGGGCTGCTGCTGTATATACCACTGGGGCTGCTGCTGTATATACCTCTGGGGCTGCTGCTGTATATACCTCTGGGGCTGCTGCTGTATATACCATTGGGGCTGCTGCTGTATATACCATTGGGGCTGCTGCTGTATATACCACTGGGGCTGCTGCTGTAACACTGCTGGGGCCTGTATATACCACTGGGGAGGCCTGTATACCACACTGCTAGGGGCTGTATACCTGTGCTGGGGTCCACCCTCGGCTTATACATGAGTCAATAGGTTTTCCCAGGTTTTGGGGGCAAAAGTAGGGGGGTCGGCTTATACACGGGTCGGCTTATACACGAGTATAAACGGTAATTCATCTATTGGATTAGTGGGTATTTTAACCCTCAGGTGATTCACAGAACTGTCCATCATTGGGCTGAGTAAATGAAAATGAACATTCTTTTCCACAAAAATGTTGCTTTTGGCTCCAAGTTTTTAATTTTCAAAAGGGTAATGGGAGAAAATGAATAGTACAATTGGTGGTGAAATTTCTCCTGAGATACTACATATGTGGTCAAAAACTACTTTTGAGACCCAGTGCAAACCTCAGAAGGAAGGAGCATCCTATTGTCTGACAGATTTTAATGTTATGGTTTATACATCATTGGTCGTGAAGGAGTTAATGTTATTACTCTGATTATTGGTATAATCCATTACAATACACAAGGTTATGCATTGAAATGGATTATACCTGTCAGTTTTCAACTGATAGAAACCTCTTAGGCCGGCTTCACGCTGCATGTGTGATCCGATCCGTGGCTGTCCGCTTGAGGCAGACAGCCACGGACCGGATCAGCACACAGGACTGGGGGGCTATTATGCCCTCCAGTCCTGTGTGCAGCGCACGCAGTTCCCACTGCTGATAGGTGAGGACCGCGTGCGCCGCGGTCCTGACCTGTCAGCGGCTGCAGCTGCGTGTGCTGAACACCGGATGGGAGGGCATAATAGCCCCCCAGTCCTGTGTGCTGATCCGGTCCGTGGCTGTCTGCCTCAAGCGGACAGCCACGGATCGGATCACACACGCAGTGTGAAGCTGACCTTACACCATGCTCCTGGCATTGCCTGAAGCTGGCTTCACACTGCAGTTTTTCACTGATCAGTGTCCATCAGTGTTTGGGTGCCAAAACCAGAAGAGGAACCAGGAAAGGAACTTGCAGAGAAAAACTATGATTGAAAGATTGACACCTGTTCTGAGTTATGGAGACACTCCTGGTTTTGGCACCCAAACACTGATGGACACTGATCAGTGAAAAACTGCATTGTGAAGCCAGCCTAAGGCTTGCTTTGCACCATGCTTTTTGCAATCCTGTTCTGTCTAGTTTGAACCGGAAAGAACTGGATCCACTTTTGCCTCCCATGTATCCCTATGGTGCCGGATTTGGCCATCAGGTTTTGTGTATTCTGTGCCGGATTCATTTTTGTCCGGTTTTTCCCCGTCCTCAAAACTGTAGCCTGCAACATTTAGCTCTGGAGAAAACTGGACAGAAACTAATCCGGGGCGATGTAGTGCACATAATATGAGAGTCTACGGGTGCCGGCCCCGTGAAAAAATCGGATAGTTTCCCGAATCTAATTTTTTGCACAGAACATGCTCAGAAATCATTCCGTTCTAACTTCAGTATCATATACAGCAGTATTTCATGCACAGGCTGTGAATTCAGCACCTTGGACAGCAGTAGAGCAGACACAGGCAGACTTCAGGACCAAGGACAGCAGCAGAAAACGAATCCTGTAAAAAACAGGATCAGAGACCATATTTGCCCACACTTTCTGCACATCCTGTCCTGTAAGGTTCTGTCTTTTTTGCAGGATCCACCCTGAGAGGCAAAAACCGTGGTGTGAAGCCAGCCTAAGGGTGAAGGCACACTGGCGTGAGAGTCGCGTGAGAGCAATGCGAGAAAAACTCGTATTGCACTCAGACTGATGTTAAATCATCTGTCAGGTCAGATTGTTGCGTTTCATCTGCGCTGAACTCGCATTGCGAATCAAATGAAAGTCCAATCGTAGCATGCTGCGTTTGTATGTGAGTTTCACATGTGAAAGGCCAATGAAAAGCTATGGGCGCGAGAAAAACTCGCACCCAGACAGCACACTTTGCGAGTTTGTATCATGGGCTTTCCATGCTGGTAAAAGTTAGAATGGATACAATAGCTAGATTGGGTTTATTAGTCTCTAGCTGTTACTTCCAGGACCGTCTATTAAGTTAATTACATATTCACTGCACTGTTAAATAAACAGCCAATCACAGAAGCTCAGAGTCTGTGAGAGACTTGATTTCCTCAATCTGGACAGTGAATTTGCTTGGTTGCCATACACGTTAGTATATGGCAACAAACCTGCCATCATAGGGTGGTAAATAAATAAATAATAAAAAAAAAACTGTGTGGGGCTTTGCAGCATTTTTAAGGCCAGCCCGATGAAAGCCCACAAACTGCGAGCTGCCACCCTCAGCTGCCTAATTTACCCTTGGCTGGCAAAATAAAATGTGTGGGCTCCACCCTATTTTTGATTGCCAGCCAAGGTAAAACTAGGCAGCTGAGGGCTAGTATTCTGAGAGGGCAGAGGGACCATTATTTTAGGCCCCCTCCTCGCTAAAGAATAGCAGCCTGCAGCCGCACTTGAAAATCGCGCATTTATAAGGAGCTCCATTTCCAGGAACCTTACCAGGCTCTTCCAGAAGCCCTGGTGGCGGGTGGCAGGATGGCTAATAAAGGGGTTAATACCAGCTTTGTTTTACCAGCTGGTATTAAGCCCGAGATTCTTACTGTCAGGCCAAGTTTGATCCGGCCACTAAGAATCTTCAATAAAGAGTTCAAAAAAGACACCACACAGACTAAAAAATATTTTTTAGAAATAAAGAGACAGACACGCTTAGGGAGTCCATCTGTATTACCCCAATGCAGCCCTCCAACGATCCTGGTGGTTTGTCTTCTCCTTTCTGTCTTCTTTTTTCTTCTTCAAGTGGTGCATCTCTGGTACATCACACAGCAGGGGGCAGAAGTTTGCTCCCCATGCTGTGTGATCAGTAAATGAGAAGGTGGGTGGTAAGCGGTGAAGTCACCGCTGACGCCATTGCTATAGTAACCAAATAAGTGGTTACTATAGCAAAGCTGAGCAGCGGTGAAATCACAGCAGCTTATGAATGAGCAAACTCATTCAGAAGCTGCAGGAGTTTCCTCCCTGCTTACGGAAAATGGCAGCACTGGTAAGCAGGGAGTTAACACTGCTGTGACCGCAGCTGCAGTATGAGCTTCAAATAAAGCAGCAGCGGTGACAGCAGAGTTAACTCCCTCCTTACCGGTGCTGATATTGGTAAGCAGGGAGGCAACTTCTGCGGCTTTTGAATGAGTCGGCTCATTCATAAGCCCGCCGTAATTTCCGCTGCTCAAGGTTGCTATAGTGTCCGCTTATTTGGTTACTATAGCAGCAGGGTCAGCTGTGATGCCACCACTTACCACCCACAGTCTGATTCACTGATCACACAGCACGGGGAGCAGACGTTCGCCTCCTGATGTGTGATGTACCAGAGATGAAGCTGACCCACCCCAGTTCCCTTGGGGTGCCAAGTCCCCGGCGGTTACAATAGGGGATGTCACGGGTGGCTTGCCCAAGCCCGTGGCCTTGGTGGTCACTGAAAATTGGCAAAAAGGTGAAAAATAAAATGAATGAAACACCATCTACGGTACCCAGGAAAAATACGCGCTGCTTTTAGACCTCCGGGGATGGTAACGCTGCAGCCAGATGATACTGTAGCGCTCCCCGTAGGTGGAGCGGGGTCCTCGGGGCAGTGATGTAGGATAGGAATTTTGCCCAGTGAGGCAGCTCTCCACTCAGTCTTGTCTCTGGTACTGCAGGGGAAGGCTTCTCATCAGGTGGAGATGTCGGCAGGCAGTCTGTGTTAAGGGCAGGATCAAGGGCTGTAATAACACACACACATGCTGAAAGTTGTTTCCGTACCTTTTACTGATGTTGTTGCAAGGTAACGTCCAGGTTACACTCCAGGTGGTTGGGAGGCACTTCAGGATCTCCACACCCAGTGAGTTGTGAGGCCTGCTTGTCCCAGAGTGTGTAATTAAGTCTTAGCCTGTCTGGAACCTGGCCTGACCTCCTCTGTGTCTCTCACTGTAATTGCAAGCGGTGAGAACTTTCTGCTGGCTGCCGCTATCTCTCCTGCGGTTCCTGGCTCTCGTGGTTGCTGTGCTACAAGTGTCCCAGAAGACTCAAGTCTCCTTGGTTGATCAGTGTTTTCAGCTGGGCTAAGTAGTCCCAGGCAGATTCGGACTCCGGTGTCCGGGTTGCTTCCTGAGGTGAACCAGTATGGTTCCTCTGCCCCCACTCTGTTCCTCGCCTTGCCTCCGACCCTCACTCTTGGGCCCCTGCACTGGGTAGGCTTCCCTCTGGTACGGGCCTAGCACGGCTCCGTTCATCAGGATGTCTTCACAGTCCTCCTCGGAACTGCACTGCCTAACTCCTCCCCAGGGCCTGAATTTACAGGAGATTCGCTTGTCTTGGCGAAACGACGTAGTACCTCCCCGTCCTCCCACCCGCTGTGCACAACCTGTTGTATGAAGATTGAATAAATATCCACTGCCAGAAGCCTTGAGTGCGGCTCCATTTCTTCTCTATTTGATTGAATACGCTGTGACGCACCTGTTGGCAGTAAGCACCGAGACGAGGCTAGTGTTACAACAGGAAGCTCATCCTCCACCCCTCCAGGTCGTGAGTTCATGATCAGCTAACACTGCAGTGAGATCCCCAAAGTAAAAAGGGGAACACTGGAAAGGTTGGTGCTGGCCCAGACCTCTCTTCAAAACGTGACTGAATTTACAGGAGACCTTGCCTGAAGGCAGCAAATAGAGCTCCCCCTTCAGGTCTGGGTTGGAAGGTATTATAACACAGATGAGTCCTGCACACAGAGAACAGGTCTGTAGTAACCTGTTCACACCACCAGCATAATTGGAAACAAAAAGCTATTGCGACAAAAAACAACAGTACACTGCAGTAAAAAATATTAAAATGCAAGTGCAGTATAAAAATGGTATAACAAATACAGGGTACTTAGTTAATCCGTTTTTTTTGCGCAAAAAAAGTTATTTTAAGCCACGTCACTATCTTCAAAGTGTACCCATCTCAGACGCGGTCCTAACTGTTGTATTAAAAACCTGACTGGTGTGAATACTTACCAGTAACAGAGCCAGTATGACCAGTGTCTGAAGTGGAATGAAGGCGACGGGGCTCTATGTGTGCAGGGCCCAGAGAGGGGCGGGAGACTCCATCTCTTGCATAGCAAGAGGCAATTAATTATAACACAGATGAGTCCTGCACACAGAGAACAGGTCTGTAGTAACCTGTTCACACCACCAGCATAATTGGAAACAAAAAGCTATTGTGACAAAAAACAACAGTACACTGCAGTAAAAATATTAAAATGCAAGTGCAGTATAAAAATGGTATAACAAATACAGGGTACTTAGTTAACTAAGTACCCTGTATTTGTTATACCATTTTTATACTGCACTTGCATTTTAATATTTTACTGCAGTGTACTGTTGTTTTTTGTCACAATAGCTTTTGTTTCCATTATGCTGGGTTAGAAGGTGTTGCATGTGTAGGGTACCTGAGTGTAAATCCCTCTTGCACCAGGTGGTCTGTCACCTGCAACCGTCCATATGGTTCACATTACCCTATTAAATACAGTACTCCCGACTGAGAACAATTTTAACATTATAACATTAACGGTATAAGAACAGAGTCTCAAAATTCAAATACAAAAACCAGAAATGGTGAAAAGGTAAAGGTAAGTCTAGATGGTGCTAGTCCATCCACCGCAGGCTGTAAAAGAAGTATTTTTGCCACTACTGGTCCTGTGGTTATGGTCCATTTTTAAATAGAATATAAATACAGGGAAAATATAAAAATTCCTACAGTTAAAGTCTCTGTAGGTTCAATATTTTAATGGTTTCAAGTCTCTAGTTTCAATAAATTATTCAAAGTACAAAAACACATTTACATTCCCTATCATTCCTAGGGGCGTCTCAGCTTAGGAACCCTGGCTTTCACTTACCACCCCCAGGAACTTTCTTTTCCTAACTTAATATTCTTTGGGGTTAGTCCAGTTCCTCCGCCCTTCTGCACACTACTACACTCCCTGACAGAAGTTATGTCGCTTATCCATGTTATGTAAATAAAAGCTTATAACCTGACATTAAATTAATCCACTGATACCATAAATTACACTTTTGAAAGCTGAAACCCTCCCAAATTTGGTTTAAGTTAAGAAAATAAATTGGAATCAATGCTGAAATATTCATCATTTAAAGAACACAGAATGGTCAGATTTTGGCAAGACAAAAGTTTTGTCTCCAACAGAAAGTAATGTGATATTCAAATAATTAATTAACTTAAAATACAAATATATGTTGCATAACATTAGTGAATGAAGTTGTGGTGCTATTAGAGTCATATTTAATATTTTGTGTGTCTTTCATGAGTTTGAAGGACTGCATTCATGCGGTTCAACAATGATTCATACAATTTATTAATTAAGTCATCAGGAATAGCAAAGAATGCTGTCTTACATGGCTCCCAGAGTTCATTTAGATTCTTTGGTTTTGTCTTCCAAGCTTCCTCTTTCATCCTACCCCAAACATGCTCAATGATGTTCATGTTTGGTGACTGGGCTGGCCAGTCCTTGAGCAACTTGATCTTTTTTGCCTGGAGGAACTTTGTTGTAGAGATGTATGTATGAGATGCAGCACCATCCTGCTGCAGATTTGACCCCTTTTATGATTGGGAATGTAAGCGGTAGCTAATACTTCTTGATAGTTTAGGCTATTGATATTGCCTTCCACTCTGCAAATGTTTCGCACACCCCCATATTGAATGTAACTCCGGACCATGATCTTTTCACCATCAAATGTAACTTTTCTGGGTGTATTTTTGATCCATATGGGCTCCAGTAGGTCTACTGCAGTATTTGCGGTGGCTGTGGTGTAATTCTACTGAAGATTTATCAGAGAAATCTACCTTCTGCCACTTTTCCAGCGTCCATCTGTTTAGCAGGCTGTGGGACTTTGCAAACTGCCAAACGTTTTTTTATTTGGCTTTTGTTTAGTGTGGGCTTCTGGGCACTCATTCGACCATGGAGGTCATTTCGAGACAGAATCCTACAAACGTCTAGTTGACACAGGGACTTGAGGTGACTAGGCTTGTTGCGCTCTCCTGCAGTGGAAGAGGGGCTTGCTTTGTATTTTCTAACCAACAAACGTTCCTCCTTGAGCATCTTGCGGGGTCTGCCGGACCTGGGCTTGTCAAAAACATCTCCAGTCTCTTCAAACTTTTTTTAACTTTTGTACTTGACGCTGAGGGCACATTAAAAGTGACAGACACCTCTGCAGTGGATCTGGTCTTCAGCCTCTTGATAATCAAGGCTGTTGGTCGCAGGGTGTGATTTTTGGCATGTTGTCAGGCTGAAGTTGCAGTTCAAGTGAAGGTCTTGGGTCCTGGGTTTCTTTTTAGACAGCACCCACTAATAACCGATTCATTTACTGAGCACAGGTGAGGAAGTCAAGTAGGATTGGGTCCATTATATGACCATGGCAACAAAGCTTTTGTCTTGCCAAAATCTGACCATTCTGTGTTCACTAAAATAATCAAATTTCAGCATGATGCAATTTATTTTCTTAACCTAAACCTCATTTGGAGGGTTTAGCTTTCAAAAGAGTAATTTATAAAATCAAAGGATGATTTTAACGTCAGTGTATAAGCTTTTATTACATACATGGATAAGCAACATAACTTCTGTCAGGGACTGTATTCACATACAATTTACACGCAGGTACTCATATTTACATTCACTTACCGTATATTACTCGTGTATAAGCCGACCCGGTTATAAGCCGACCCTCCTACTTTTGCCCCCAAAACTGGAGAAAATCTATTGACTCGCGTATAAGCCGAGGGTGGACCCCAGCACAGGTATACAGCCCCAGCAGTGGTATACAGGCCCCAGCAGTATGATATACACGCATCCCCAGTGGTATTACAGCAGCCCCGTGGTGGTTTGCAGCCTCCTATATACAGGCCAGCCCAGTGGTATTTGCGCCCTATATACAGCAGCCCCAGTGGTATTGCAGCCCCAGTGGTATTGCAGCCCCTATATACAGCAGCCCAGTGGTATTGCAGCCCAGTGGTATTGCAGCCCCTATAACAGCAGCCCAGTGGTATTGCAGCCCCAGTGGTATTGCAGCCCCTATATACAGCAGCCCCAGTGGTATTGCAGCCCCAGTGGTGTATATAGCAGCCCTATATACAGCAGCCCCAGTGGTATTGCAGCCCCTGTATACAGCAGCCCCAGTGTATTGCAGCCCCAGTGGTGTATATCAGCAGCCCCTATATACAGCAGCCCCAGTGGTATTGCAGCCCCAGTGGTATTGCAGCCCTGTATACAGCAGCCACCAGTGGTATTGCCAGCCCCAGTGGTGTATACAGCAGCCAGTGGTATTGCAGCCCCAGTGTGTATACAGCTAGCCCCAGTGGTATTGCAGCCCCATGGTTATACAGCGCCCCAGTGGTATTGCAGTCCCGAGTGGTGTATACAGCAGCCCCTATATACACAGCCCCAGTGTATGCAGCCCTGTATACAGCAGCCCCATTGGTATTGCAGCCCCAGTGGTGTATACACAGCCCCTATATACAGCAGCCCCATGGTATTGCAGCCCCAGTGGTATTGCAGCCCCTGTATACAGCAGCCCCAGTGGTATTGCAGCCCCAGTGGTGTATACAGCAGCCCCTATATACAGCAGCCCCAGTGGTATTGCAGCCCCAGTGGTATTGCAGCCCCTGTATACAGCAGCCCCAGTGGTATTGCAGCCCCAGTGGTGTATACAGCAGCCCCAGTGGTATTGCAGCCCCAGTGGTGTATACAGCAGCCCCAGTGGTATTGCAGCCCCAGTGGTGTATACAGCAGCCCCAGTGGTATTGCAGCCCCAGTGGTGTATACAGCAGCCCCTATATACAGCAGCCCCAGTAGTATTGCAGCCCCAGTGGTATTGCAGCCCCTATATACAGCAGCCCCAGTGGTATTGCAGCCCCAGTGGTAGTATACAGCCCCAGTGTAGTATCCAGCAGCCCCAGTAGTAATAAACAGCCCCCCCCCTCCTTATCACATCCCCCCCAGGCTGCGGCAGCTGTGAAAATAACAAACAGTTTATACATCACCTTCCGTCGCAGCTCTCCGCTCCTCCGGTCCTCTGCCCTCCGCTCGCCGGCTTCTTCTTCCTTGATGTGCCGACTTCTGTGACCGCGCGCAGGAAATGACGTCATCTCCTGCGCCCGGTCACATGACACCGGCACATCAAGGAAGAAGAAGCCGCGAGCGGAGATGCTGAGGACCGGAGGAGCGGAGGAGCTGCGACGGAAGGTGATGTATAAACTGTTTGTTATTTTCACAGCTGCCGCAGCCTGGGGGGACGTGATAAGGAGGGGGGGCTGTTTATTACTACTGGGGGACGCATATTAAGGAGGGGGGCTGTGTAGTGCAATATGCACGGCATCCCCCCGCCGCTGATGGACGGGGGATGCCGTGCATATTCATTGCACTAATGAGGCGGCCCCACGTGACCGCCCGCGGTCACCGCGGCCCCCTCCTGCCTCCTCCAGCCCCCGGTCACAGCCCCCCCCCCCACAGCATACCGTATGACCCGTGTATAGGCCGAGGGGGGGACTTTTCAGCCCAATTTTTGGGCTGAAAAACTCGGCTTATACACGAGTATATACGGTAACTTTACTCTCTGTATCTGAGTGGTATGTGCCCAAAGTTACTACGGGTTGATCTACGTAGTATGGGTGTTTCTACAGGTGGTGCACTAGTATCTACTTCTAGTGTTGTGCGTGCACTATCTACTGGTCTACTGGTAGACTGTGACTGTGAGATACCATAGTAATGCCTTAGTCTTTCTAAGGGACTGGCAGGTTTACCGATTGCAGGATCCTCCGGTTCTTCTACAATGGGTGTTTCTTCTTGAACTTGAACACTGACAGGTTCTTACAGTCTTTCTGGTTCTTCTACTGGTTGCAGAAAGGTAATTACAGGTACTATTATGGCTCCTTCACATTGAGGCCAATCTTCAGGAAAATCTCCAAGTACTGTATGAATCACTTTTTCCTTTTGTTCTTCTGTTTGGTGTGTACAGGGGTCTTCTTCTTGTGGTCTTGGTTGTTCAGGGCATTTCTTTTAGGTGATCTCTAGAAACTGTTGCGTTTGTTCTTCTTTCGTCTTTACTGATTACGCAAGCCTTTTTATTGTCAAACTTAGAATTTAGCACTGTGTAAAGTTGTACTCCCCATTGGTCATCTAGTTTTATGAACTCTTCTTTTACTTTTATGGACCATTTTTCCAGGTGTTAAGGGAACAGCGTGTGCCTTTTTGTTATAATTTCTCTCTTGCTTTCTTTGATCTGGTTTAGACTTTTCTCTACACATTCTTGTACTCTCTTATACTGTTCTTTGCAGTTGGAGTCCCAATCAGTATCAGGCGAATCAGTTTCAGGTATCACAATCCCCATTTCAAGATCAACTGGTAGTTTACCGGGTCTTGCTTGCATTAAATATGCTGGTGTGCAATTGGTGGAACTTATAGGTATGTTGTTATATATGTTCACTAAGTCAGGTAACTTCTCCGGCCATATGTTTCTTTCTTCCAAAGGCAGAGTTTTTAGCAGGTATATGACCACATTGTTCATCTTTTCACACATGCCATTGGTTTGTGGATGGTAAGACGTGGTTTGGATTTTCTTGCACCCAGTTACAAAACTCTTGGAATATCTCAGCTTCAAATGCAGGACCTTGATCAGTCAACACATGCTCTGGATACCCATGTGGTCTACAGAATTAGGCTTGAAAGGTTTTTGCTGCAGTTTCCGCTGTTAAGTCTTTTACTGGGGCTACCACTTGGAATGTTGAATAGTGGTCCATCATTGTTAAGGCAGAAGTGTTGCCTGATCTGCTGGGTGTCAGCTTCACGTGATCCAGGGCTTCTATTTCTAAGGGCTATTTGGTGGTAATTGGCTGTAGTGGTGCTCTTTGGCTGTCACGGTCTTTTCTCCTTAAGTTGCATGGCCCACAGTTTCTACCTGGAGGGGTTCTACCTTTCTACCTGGAGGGGTTACAGTTATAACTCAGGGACTGTAGGGAGCGGTGCCATAACAATCATAGTCATAAATGTAGTGCCTTATATTGTGCCTTGTAATTTATAAGTTTATATAAGTGTGGGCAGAAACGTCCCTTAACAAAGATGGAGGACGGGTGAATGCTGTGAGCAGGTAATGTAGCTTGCAATTAACACAGGTCACTTGTATTGATTAACAGTGATTCCGGATTTTTATTATTAGAATCACGGTTAATCAGTACAAGTGACCTGTGTTAATTGCAAGCTAATGCGTAGAGGATTTTTGGTAAGCCATTGTTTAAGGGAGTAGGTTTAGCGCTGGGCCCCCACAATTACATAATTAATAAATTTCTAGGGGGATATTAGTTGGTAATCCCCCAAGCCCTGCTAGCAGCTATAATCATTATTCACGCACCCTTACTGACTGGCTCTAGTATATAACCTAACATTCACCAGTATGGTCTCTATTTGGACAACCTGCTTTAAAAGGATAGGTGCCATCAATAAATTTGAAAGAATTTGAAAAATAATTTAAAAAGCTTGATATATTCCATTTTTAAACATTAGGGGGAGCAGCATCTTGAAATCCTAGTGTACAGCTTGCTTGTATTATGGCTTGTTGAAAATATGGGCTAGATTGTGCGTGATGTCTTCCCCCACCAATTGTTTACATATGGATAAGAAGGAATGCAATTTAGAGTGATAGATTGGAGCCATTTTGTTGGAGGCACAAAGTGATTCTGGCACAAAACTACATGCAGAACCTTAAAGCCCCCGTCACATGGGGCGACATCGCCGCCCATTTCAGAGGTGACGTGGGGGCGTGGCCTATTGGCTGCGACATTGCTCCTACGTCGCCTCATGTAAGGGGGCGATGTCGGCGGTGTCGGGTGGTCGTCTGGTTTCAGAGCAGTGCTCTGAAACCAGGCGACCATAATGGGGCGATGTGCACACATCGCCCCATGTAACTGGGCGCCGGTGACCTGTCAGGCGATGGATGCGATAGGCTCCCATTGTTCTGCATCTGGGGCTTCCAGACACCCCGGCGGCGATGCCGCCTGACAGCTCGTCGGCGCAGGGCTGGTGGTGTGGGGTGCCAAAAATGTGCACGCACCCGCCAGTCGCCGCCGACATCCCCAGCCCCGTAGCCAGGTGTGACGGGGCCTTTAGTAGCAAACTCAAAGAGAATCCTAAAGTTTTGTGCACAGTGCTTTTTTTCCCTTGCAGATTTACTGCACAAATAAATCTGCAGCATCTCAATTATTGCATCGTTTTTCCACCATAAATGCATGAAGAAAATGCATTGAAAACACATTTTTTTTTTTCTTTTTCAATTGTTTCTATCAGGAGATGCCGATTTGGTGCAGAAATTTCAGTAACCAATGGGCAAGAGTGTGTTCACAAAGGGCATTTCCTTCTGAAGCAAAACTGCAGAAAAACCTGATCTCTTGGCAGTGAAAAAGCTGTTTTTTACTGCAGAAATGCTGCTGTGTGTATTTTCACTCAAACGCAGCAAAAGTGCTAAAAGAATTGACATGCTGCTTCTTTTAAAAATGCAGCAAAAACCAAGCTTTTTTCAATTGTAGACAGGTAAAATAAAGCCGGTGTGTCTGTGTGTGCAGATGTCTGGTATCACAGGTTTTGCTGGCACTGTAAGGCTAGGGTCACATTTGGGAGGTTGCATCCGTTTGAGGGATGCATTAAAGGATGCTTTTTTCCCATGTTAATAAAACACTTGCGTTTTCAATAACAGGCCCAAAAACGCTGCAGACCGCATTTTTGGGTGCATTACCAGAAACGCACTTTTGCAATGCGTTTTTTGCATTGGAGCCTATGGGTGCGTTAACGCATGCGTTTTCCCACATTTGCACATGAAAATAACGCATGCATTTAGCAAATGCATGATGCAAGTCTGACCCTAGCCTAAGGCTTTGTGCCTACGCAGTAAAATTGTTCTATTTGTGGTGCTGAAAATTCTGCAGCAAAACTGCATCCTTTTAACGTATTGACTTTTTGATGCATTTAATGTTCTGCATTATAGCAAGCATTGTACACTATGATGAATGTGAATAAAGATTTGTTAACCCCTTCACCACCGGGCGATTTTCCATTTTTCCCTCCCTTGCATCCAAGAGCCAAACTTTTTTATTCTTCCGTCAATTTAAACATATGAGGGTTTGTTTTTTGAGGGACGAATTGAACTTTTGAATGACATTATTTAGTTTACCACATAGTGTACTGGAAAATTTGAAATAAATTCCAAGTGTGATGAAATTGCAAAAACAGTGCAATTACACAATTTTTTTTTTTAATTTACCATGTTCACTATATGATAAAACTGACATGTAGGTATGATGCTCCAGGCCGTTACGTGTTCACAGATATCAATCATGTATATGTGGCACCCCTGCAGGGATTGCCACAGGACTCACCGATGCAGGAAAGGATGTACACCTTGGCACACACAGCACACAACACCTTCCACCCCAGGCCTCAAGGGGGAGCTCTATGTGCTGCTTTAGGCAAGATCCCCTATAAAGATCTAGGTCTGAGGAAGGAGACAGTTCAGTTCAGAAGAGTAGGTTAGTCAGTAAAGACAGTACAGAAGTGGCAGTTGACAAATACAGAAGAAGGTACTAGAAGGGGCTGGTTGCTGGGACCAAGCCAGGCCCAGAACCAGGAAAGACTGATCCAAGCTGTGCAGCACCCTAGGTAGAGGGACGGAGTCCAGTGGGAGAGTTAGGAAGAACAGAAGAAGGGAACATAGCTAGTTACCCTTAAAGTCAACCGGACACCGGAGTCCGTACCTGATATATTTCCATTTGTAGCAGGGAAATCCCGGACAGACCAGGAGGATTTAGTCCCCCTAAGCTGAGGAAAAAGTAAAGGCTTGAGATAGACTGGTTGAAGGATCAGGGCCCTAGAGAAGACAGGGATCCCGAGAAAAGGTACTTAATTTCAGCTTTTGGAGCAGAATCCTGAGGAGAAAGAGCGGTAGATGAAGCTTCAGGAAGTTCTCACCCCAACCATCGCACACACTGGCAGAGGAGGCATGACAACTCTCTGAAGGTGGACGTCCCAAACTGCACCGGCCACCTGGTTACCCTCCTGATGCCGAGGTCACTTTAGTACGGCGTTCGCGTCTTGCTCATTCACCAGTCATTCCAAATTAGACTATGAACATATGGTACCGTTATAAGAATAAATCAGACTGAGATCTGTTTCAAACTTATATTATGTTCATCAAGTAACTACAATGGCAACATCACAGCAACAACCCCTACATTTCCGGATACACTACATTTTATAATCCATGGAATGGGCGTACATAATCAGAGAGCAAGGTGGGATTATGTGAAAAGTCAGGTGGGTTTAAGCTAATGTCTATGAGTATATTGGCTAGTTTAATGAGTCCTTTGTCTTCTTTCTTGTATTCACGCCTCCTGGCCGGGTGTCATCCTCAAGCTGGTAGCTGGTAACATGCAAGGTCATTCCACATTCCATCCTTGATACTCCTTTCAATACAGGCCTCATCCTGGCACCTTATCTGTCTGTTTCCCATTCATCCCACGTCCTTTGTCCAGATGGATCTACACAGCTTCTGCAAAACTCAACTTAAACCATAAAATAGTCAAGAACAGCAAGGGGGTTGGGGATACAGAGTAGAAAGCGAGAAATGAAACTCAGAGAGATAAACAAGCAGAGATATATAAAATATATGGAAGAAAATAGACAAGATGGAGGCAGAAAGGAAACCAGTATAGTCAGGAAAGCAGTTGAAGGAAATACTGACAGAAAGAGGGGAAAAACATATAGAGAAACTATGAAAGGGAGAGAGAGAAGAGAACATCTCTTATCTGTTAATATACATATTAATTGATATAGAAAAACTTAATATTTTATCCAGAATATTAGTACTTTGGTTATATTTGTGATATTAACATATAATATGATCTCTAATAGCAACATATTGATAAGGAAATATAATAATTTCCCCCACACTGAACCGTACCTGCTACCCAACATCAGTAAAAAAGGTACCAAAATAGAGATTATAGTGTGTGTGTGTGTGTGTGCCTGATTCACCGCCGCCGCCTGCAGCGCCTACACAGAACTGAAAACTAGTACTCCTCTCATCCACCCGCTGCCCTGAGGTAAAGCTCCGCCTGTACTATCACTGCCGCATCACCATCATCTCAGCGGCCGGCTGCAGCGCTGGTAACCACATTACCAGGTACCACAGGTGGCGTCACGTATAATAACCCATCATCATCACCCCCATCAGCCATTGAGTGCCCAGGGCACGGAACCGGGACCTGACCAGCCGTGATCCCCACAGAAGCCACCTTCCCGGTATCAGAGTAACCCCTTCCCTGCCGAACCGACTTAATTTTGGTGTCAAGAACAGGATGCTGTGCCCAGTAAAACAGTTACTGTGTGCCGTGAAAAGACTTATTTTTGTGAACTTTCGCCATTTTTATTTTTGACATTTCTTTTTGCCGCCTCCCGCAGAACACAGGAAGACGGTGGGCGGAGACTTGCAAAGAGTGGGAAGAGAGGCCGCCGCCTCTCACTCTGACATCATCAGCCACCACACAGCATCTGACATGAAGTCCCGGAGCACTGACCTTTCCCCTTCAACTACCTCAAAGTTTACCTCAGAGGCTGGCAGCGGTTAACTAGGGGGCACCGCCATGAGTGAAGTCAACAATGCACAAGTCCCCGCAGGAGGGTATATCCAGGACGCAGCTCCGGCCTGTCCCGCAGTCAGTGTGGGAGCCGTAGCACCCGGAGCAGTGGCCCCTATAATGTCGATAGCCTTGCCGTACATACCGGGAGCAAAATGGTTGCCGACCTACGAAGGTAAACCCGGTACCTTAGCAGCTTTCAAACGTAAAATGTGTGCAGTGCTGAACATGTATGCAATGACAGGAAAGCAGCGAGCCGCCGTAGTGCTGGGACAATTAACAGGTGCAGCGGAGCTAAAGGTCGAGTCTTGGAGTGATGCTGATGGAGATAGAAAAAGTGTTTGACAAGCTCAAAGCTGCTTTTGAAAAACGCACACAGTCTGAACTAAGGATGATATTCTACCAATGTAAACAGAGACCGCAGGATACCATTAGAGACTTTGCCCTGCATTTACAAGGGGCACTCCGGTCTTTAAAACAGGTAGACCTGGCAAGTGTGCAAGATGAAGATAAAATGCTTGCAGAACAGTTTATGACTGGGTTGAGGTCAGCCTTTTACCGCCAGCAGGTACACATGTGGGTCTTAGATCATCCTGATGTGAACTTTAATGCTCTAAAAGACCCTGCTATTACTATACTACAAGACCCATTGCCTGCAGAGCCTGCAACTCCATCCTGGCAGGTTAATACCTCTCCCATAGACTTTGAGCCTATTTCCAAAGACCCTGCAAAGGTGGTAGGGCAAGCTGTAGCACCCAACTCTGCTGATGATCTACGTAACCAGGTGCTGCAGCTATCAAAACATGGACTGTGTGTTAAAACTCTTGCAAGACCGGCCGGAGTCACAAACACCAGGCAGGATCCAGCTAGCTGATTGCCCTGAGGATGTCCCGTGGATGAGGAGGAAGCCCATGTCGCCTATGGAGGGGACCAACAAGTCGCCCGTTTAGGAGACCATTGCACCATCCCGACGCAGAGCCATCGACCACACGGATTCTTCAGAATAACTTGTCTGCTTTCGCTGCAACAAACCAGGCACTTCGCAATAGGATGTCCTTAGTGACGAAGAAATTTGTAATTTTTCATTTTTGTTTTTTCGCTCCTCGGCTTCCAAGAGCCATAACTTTTTTATTTTTCTGTCGACACAGACATATGATGGCTTGTTTTTTTGCGGGACGAGTTGTACTTTCAGATGCAATAATTTGTTTTACCATATAATGTACAAGGAATATGCAAAAAGATTCCAAGTGCAGTGAAATTGCAAAAAAAGTATGGTAAAACCGACGTGACCGTGAGATGCCTCGTGTCAGTACGAGTTTGTAGATGCCAAACATGTATACCTTTACTGGTATCTAGGTGGTGAAAAAATTCAAAAGCATGAAAAGAAAAACATTGCACTTTTTGTGCCATGTTCTGCGACCCGTAGCGTCCTCGTTTTTCGAGATCTGGGGCTGGGTGACGGCTTATTTTCTGCGTTTTTAATAATACAATACTTGGTGGATGCGCTGTTTTGATCGCCCTTATTGCATTTTTTAGCATTGTTGCAGCGACCAAAAAAACGTAATTTTGGCGTTTGAACCATTTTTTGCGCTACGCAGTTCACGGATCTCATTATTTGATTCTTTATATTGATAGATCGGGCGATTCTGAACGCGGCGATACCAAATATGTGTATTTTATTTATTTTTTTAATACTTTTATTGTGGATGGGAGAAAAGGGGGGTGATTTGAACGTTTTGTTTTTTTTTTTTTTCAACTTTGTAAAAACTTTATTTGCTTATTGATTCTTACTTTTACACTGCCCCACAGAGAGGCATGCAGCTGCACAGTCCGATCGCTTCTGACACATACAGAGGAGCTGTAGCTCCTCTGTATCTGTCAGAATCGCGGACCTGTTGTGGGCAGCCCCTGCCAACCACAACCAGGAAATGCTCAGTGACAGGCTCCGGGGGAAGGGACTGGCGGCTGCACGCCACTGTTGTTTCAGGACCGCGGCTAGCTCCATGCTAGCCGGGGTCTTGAAAAACCAGCAGCTGCGGCTCAATTACAGCCATCTGGCTGCACACAGGACCGGAGGGCACATTTGGCCGTCGGGTCCTGTGTGCTGATCGGTCCGGGGCTGTCAGGTTAATGCCTGACAGCCCCAGATGGGACTGCGCCGTGGTGTGAAGCCAGCCTTACCTCAGTATTTGAAAGGCTTTGTGCACACGCTGAGTATATGGTGAGGCTTTACCTCAGCATGTGTAAGGTCTCGGTACCGAGTATTTGATGAGTTTTACCTCAGTATTTGCTATGTTATGTTCACATAAGGCTTTTTTTTTTATTCATTTAATAAAATACATGCTAATAAAAAGCTAAATTTTTTTTTTTATGCCAAAAGATCACGGGAAACATCTTGTCTGAACATAGCCTTAGGCTGCATAGTCACGATAAGCAAACGCAGCGTCTTGGATGCAGCATATTACTGCTGCATCCAAAATGCTGCATTGTACAGTAGCAGCACAGCAGATGATTTGTAGAAATCCTATCCTCACTATGCTTCCCCGACTGCAGCATGTTTTCTGCGGTGCAGATTGTCGGCACTCAACTCCTCCACAGAATGTTCATTTCATACTGCAGAGTTGGAAGTGATCACCATCAGCTGCACGCAGGGAGAAGCCGCCCAGCACCCATTGCAGATCGTGAACACAAGGCAGCTGCGGTCTCCCTCCGTACACCTGCTGGTTCCTGCAGGTCTAGAGGCGCTGTGTCCAAGGCCTGTTTCACACAAACCAAGGACGTGTGAGACAATGCTGTTGTTGGGCGGGGTGTGTATCCATGTGTTTAGGATTGTCTGACACGTGTGTTATCTGTGGATCCATGGATAGCACACGGACAGGCTGTCGGTGCATACTCACCTGCCTCCAGTGCCGCTGCTCCTCTCACTTCCGGTCCACTATTGGCCTCTGTGAAGTGAATATTACAAGATCCCCGGAAGTGAGAGTAGCATGCAGCGCTCGAGGCAGGTGAGTATAAATGTCTTTATTTTTACACTTTAAACTTTTGGCCATGGTCTGTGCACAGTAAACATCCGTGTGCAGCATGTTTTGGGCTAAAAGCGGTCCGTGGTGCCAGCAAAAACAGACATGTTGCCGTGTGGAGCATATGGACACGGGTCTGCTCCACACGGCGACACGGTCCAACCAAGCTGAATAACGGATATCTGAAGGGGGCCATTGGGGATCATGTGTCCCTGTATGTCTTTGCCTCTGGCATGGATTGGCGTGGACAGCATACATGCCAGAGGCACGGATGTGTGCAACAGACCCTGCATTTTTTTGCTAAGTATTCTGCACTAAAAACACATGTCAATTGTTGGCGCTTTATTTTTTTCTTTTTCTAACTGAAGGGTAAATTGACTAGATCAGTGGATGTTTGACAGGTTATAGTTTCACTAAGAAACTATTTTTCTGGAATAATCTATTTCAGGTATATGATGACCCCCGTCACATGACCACCGTCACATGACTGGGGGGCCCACAGAGTCTGAACAGCCCCGGGCCCTGGGTACCCTTAATCCACCCCTGATTTCATATCAATTTGTATTTGGAGTATTTTAACCTATTATTGCCACTTAAATAATAAATAATTACATTTAATGTGGATAATTTTAATATAATTTATACTCTTACTCTCTATTAGGTTCTTAAAAACTAGAAATCCAACATTGGTTTATGTACAAATCTGGGGTGGTATCATCAGTTTGAATGACTACGGCACTTTCAGTAGAGAATCGATAATTAGTGCAGAGATTGAGTCCCCCTACGCCATCTTAAAGAGTTGACTACATTGTGACCTGGCCTCTTAAAGTGATCCTAAACCCAGAAACTGACCCCCCCGTATCTATAGACCTGTCCCTGCACCCCCTCTTATAATTTCTAGCCATCCCTTTTGCAGAAAAAAATCGCTTTTGTAAAGTAAGAGAAAAAGTTATATTACTTTGTCCTGTGTGAGTTCTCTGTTTCTGAGCAAGCCGCAATGGGCGGGGCCTGTGTGCTGCTGTCTTGTAATTATGCACGCCCCTCTCTGATTCTAAGAGCCTGGTCGTGTCATGAAAGGGGCGGGGCTAAATCGCGTTATGCCGGAGCCCCGCCCCCTTTCATGACGCGTCCAGGCTCTTAGAAGCAGAGAGGGGCGTGCATAATTACAAGGCAGCAGCAGACATGCGGGGCTATTGCGGCTTCCACAGAAAGAGAGAACTCACACAGGACAAAGTAATATAACTTTTTCTCTTACTTTACAAAAGCGATTTTCTCTGCAAAAGGGATGGCTAGAAATGATAAGAGGGGGTGCAGGGACAGGTCTAAAGATACGGGAGGGTCAGTTTCTGGGTTTAGGATCACTTTAATTACATCATTTGACCTCCAAGTTGCCTCACTGACCCTTTGTGTGCCCTCCCAGAGACAGAAGCAGGAGTCAAGAGCTAAGAGCAGCGATGCACAGGGGGCCACGGAATTATCATTAGTTACTGAAGAGTGGTTATTCTCACTGTACCTCCATGTCAGACATATCCATTAATTTTAGAAGCTTTGTACATTGCTTCTAGTTATAGGTCTTGTGTCATGATGGTCTCTCTGACCTGGGAGACTTGTGACTGGTTTGGGACCTCTTTCTCATGTCTGTATTGGGACTTTATATTAAACCTGTGCCTTTCATTTGGCAGTTGAGGAGTTAATGTCAGTTTCTTTTTGCTAGCAAGCTAGCTAGTTCTTGACCATGTATGGTTACTCTGTGATTACTCCCTTTCCCTTTATATGGTCACATGGTGCCAGCATACTTTGCTGGTAATTGAACTCATTACTTGCCAATCTTCTCTGGAGAGCTGACTACTGCTAAGCTGTCTGCTGCATAGGAGTGAAGCAGCAGGTGTGAAGCTGCCTTGTTGTTTCCCTGTCTTTCTCCTCATCCCTCTTGTTGTATTACTGCAGTGATTTGGACTAGTGCTCCCGCCGGCCATTCCCTTCTGATGACTAACATGAGATCCAGTGACTAGGTATCCTGTATAGGGGCGGTAGGGAGATCAGGGCACAGCTACAGGTGAGTGCAGGAGGTCACCTCTTCCCCCATTCCCTATGAGCAGAGCCCTCCGATGTATTTGTCCACCCCAGTATCTCCCTGTCTGTTGTTTTGTGGGTGGTTCGCTTGACATCGTTGGTCTGTGTGCCATTGTCACACACGGTAGACGGACATCCCCCTTAGTCCAGCGTGACACCCTGTGACAAAGGGTGAGCAGGGCTCAGCCTATATTGCTGGGCTCCCAAAAACATGGTGGCTACTTTCCCCTCCAGCCATACACAGCATATGCCAGGGAGCATGCCTAGTGCACAAATGATACAGCCCTAGCATTAGTGAAAAGGTATGCCTATGAAGTGTGCACTGTGTTTGGTTTGTATGGTATTCTATGACACATTACACAAAAGCATATAGAAAGCATATAGAAATCGCTGCCCAAAGTGGCTGCATATAAATTAATACAAAATAAAACAATTATAGCATGTGTATTTATTTTTTTACATATCATGTTATGGTAAATACTTTTCATTAAATAAACACACATTACCTTTTGATTAAGGAATAAGCTTTTACAGACAGTCTTGATGCTGATAATAAATTTGTAACATGAGGATCTTCTGTTTTTCAGGTCTTTGGTAAAATTGCTATGGTGGATGGAACACAAATAAATCGAAACAATAACTTCCAGACTTTTCCACAGGCAGTATTACTACTTTTCAGGTGATTTTAATTATTTATCTATTATAATAAAGATATTTAATGATAATTTTAGCTCTTCACACTGCAGTTTTTTCATGATATGTCATCAGATTTGGTGCAAACAGAGAGAACCAGGAGGGACTTGCAGAGAAAAATATAATTGAAATTGACATCTGTTCTGAGTTGAGACACCGTTTTGCAACAATTGATGGAATGATAGTGAAAACTGATTGAAAGCAGCCTTAGAAGTTTTTGTAATGCTAAGTGTTTCTTTAATATGTCCTTATAGGACAATAGTGTCACATGTAGACTGCTTTGCAGTTCATGGGAAATGCTGCTGTTGTTTACATCTTCGTAATATTCATTTGGCACATCTGGAGTTAATGACTGAAGCTGCTGTTGTGTGTGTGGCTCTATCGGTGTGGGGGGGGGGGGCAGATCATTCAGTTCTCCACTCCCTCAGCCTTTTAGGAGCTCCATTTCCTTCCACTAGGCGTTGCTGATAGTTTAATGTCGTCAAACACCTTGAGTGGTGAATACGTGCGTGTTTTGTGCTTTTGCTTCCTGCTGTTTCCTTACCTGTAGGAGTTGCGGTGTTTCCCAGTCCATGGGTGGAGGTGAGGGCTCTTAGCCTAGGGCTGATCAGGATAGCGGCAATAGGGCAAGGGTGGCGACCCAGACCTCCTCACCTTCAGGGGTACCTCCAGGAGAAGGGTAATCTAAAGGCCCCAGTCTAAGGGTCAGACTAGCTCCAATAAAATGAAAAGAAATACTTTTTTTTTATTCAAAGTTCATTAGTGCAAATCATAGATAATGTGCATGATTATGATAATGTGTCTAGATGCCATGCAAAAGGCTAGTAAACACAGGAGGTGTAGCTTTTTTCTCAACAGTGCTACACCAGTGCCTGGCACACACTGCTACTAGCCAAAAAGGATTTACTAGATTTGGTCAGATGCTGTAAAAAATGCTTGCACAGCACTGGAACAGACCTGCCTGACACACAGTGCTTTTAAGCCCTAAAAAGGGCTGTTCTTGGAAGTAGTCCTTAAACCTACTATCTCTCTATCTAACTTGGAATGTAATCGCTATCTAACTATCTTTGTAGTGCACACAGCTGCAGCGGCGACATCTGACACTAAGCTCCAACACTGATAAAATGGCGAGGATGGAAAATGACCAGTTCTTATATGGCAAGGACATGTAACATACCCAGAAAATGACACAAGCCCTTGTGTGCAAAAAGTACACTTTGCTCTATGCGTGCTGATAGGCTGACAGACCGGACCGCCCACAGTAAGTGCGGGAAGGAAAAAAAAATGGAGATCTTCATTATTTCACCACAGACCTCTCCCCAGCCCCCCAACCCCCCCACCCCCTCCCTGCCCACTATTCGTAGACACTGAACCTCATAATAACATTGAACAAAAGCATTACTGTGAAAAGTCAGCATCACTTTTGGTCAATGAACCATTATCGAACATAACCTCGAATTACTGAATTTTTAGCAAATCGTTCGCATTCGTCGAATGACTTGAACATAGCCCAAAACAGGTTGAATTTGAAATTGGCGAACATGTTCGATCGAACATCGTTCATCTCTAGTTGTAATATCAACACTGGAAGAACATTTTAAACTCTCCCTACCTAATCCAAAATCTTTCCTCCCTATACTGTGACCTTGTTCAGTGATTTAAGCTCTGAAAAGAGCTATGGTATTCAATTGCTATGGAGGTAGTGACAGGCTCCTTTAAACTCTCTCCCTGCTCGACAAACTCTCCCTCCCTACACTACACTGACCTAGTATAAACTGATGATAGCCCTGAAACGGGATTTTATATTATAAAGATGCCTAAACACTCTCCCTAGCAGCTGCTTGGTCTTTCCCTACACTTCTCCAACACTGGTTCCAGATGTAATGTGCACAAAATGGCAGCAGCAGGGCTTAGATCAGGGGCGGAACTACCGTGGTGCAGCTGCACCAGGGCCCCGGCCAGCTAGGAGACCCCTGAAGGCTCCAGTGGCGGGTCCGTTCCGCTCCCTGACGGGTGGGTGGTAGTGGCCGCAGGAGGAGAATCTCCAGGATTCAATGTGAGTGAGTCCCGGGGGGGTGGGGGGCGGCATTTTCCCACTCTCCTGTGAGGAATCACTGCCGCCGGGCCCCGCCCCCCCAACTCTCTCCTCAGATGCAGTGGGTGTCGGAGCAGCGGCAGTGTCCCAGGGTTTATTGAATACTGCTGGGACACTGCCTGCATTGATTCCCCTGCGTGCTGGCACTTCCGGGATCAGTGTGTGAGCTCAGCCTGGATAGAGCAGCTGAGCTCCTCCTTACCCGGAAGCGCTGATGCTGCGGAGGTGCCGGCTGCCTGAGGACCCTCTGGGTGCAGGAGCAAGACAAGGTAAGCGCCAATGAGCCGAAGAGAGCAGGTGTGGGGAAACAGGGGCCACAAGAGGGACAAAGCAGGGTGAATGGGGGGGCACAAGGGGAGAAGGGTGAATGCGGGGCCACAAGAGGGGATAAACAGGGAGAATGGGGGGACACGAGGGGAGAAGCAGGCGGAATGGGGGGGCACAAGAGGTGAGAAAGGGAGAATGGGGGCACAAGAGGGGAGAAGCAGGGTGAATGGGGGGCACAAGGGGAGAAGCAAGTGAATGGGGGCCACAAGAGGGGAGAAACGGAGAATAGGGAGGCACAAGAGGGGAGAAGCAGGGTGAATGAGGGGGCACAAGAGAGGAGAAACAGGGTAAATGGGGGGCACAAGAGGGGAGAAGCAGGGTGAATGGGGGGCACAAGGGGAGAAGCAGGGTGAATGGGGGGCACAAGGGGAGAAGCAAGTGAATGGGGGCCACAAGAGGGGAGAAACGGAGAATGGGGGGGCACAAGAGGGGAGAAGCAGGGAAAATTGGGGGGCCACAAGACGGGAGATGCAGGGTAAATGGGGGGGAGGGGGAACAGGATGGGAGAAGCAGGGTAAATAGGGGGGGACAAATCTGAGTCCCTTCCTGTAAGTCCTCCATGCATATCTAGACCGGATGTCCCTGGCTGAGTGTGCATGTGTGTGTGCCTGGCTGGATGTGCATGTGTGTGTGTGCCTGGCTGGGTGTGCATGTATGTGTGTGCTTGGCTGAGTGCATGTGTGTGTGTGCCTGGCTGGGGGTGCATGTGTGTGTGTGCCTGGCTGGGGGTGCATGTGTGTGTGTGCCTGGCTGGGGTAGCATGTGTGTGCGTGCCTGGCTGGGGGTGCATGTGTGTGCATGCCTGGCTTAGTGTGCATGTGTGTGCGTGCCTGGCTGGGTGTGCATGTGTGTGTGAGTGCACACTCCTTGGAGGAGGGCTTAGTTGTAGTGAGGAGTAGGGAGGGGTGGCAACAGGAGTCACTTAGTTAGACAGAGTCAAATGGTGAGAGAAAGTGAGTCTGCTGACAGCCTTCGGGCTGTGTATACATCCCCCAGTAGTCACTAATGTGCATACAACCCTCGGCAGCATTTAATGTGCATACGTCTCCCATCAGTCTCCATTGTGCATTTGTCCTGCAGCCGTCTCTATTGTGTATTCTCTGTTGTGTTATACCCTGCAGCCATCTCCATTGTCATGGTCAGCAGCCATATCTATTGTGTATACAGCTAGCAGCCATCTCTATTGTGTATTCTCTATTGTGTATACAGCTATTGTATATTCAACCCACAGGAGTCTCAAGTGTGTGTGTATGTAATATATAATAGAGAGAGAGTGTAAAAAAAGAAAAACGGCACAAAAATATAGAAAAAAGTGGACTTTATTGCCCAATGGCATGGCCACGCATTGGGCAATAAAGTCCACTTTTTTCTATTTTTTTGGGCTGTTTTTCCTTTTTTTACTCTATTGTAAAAAACCATCTGGATAGCTGGTTGGGAAAGCTTTGCACATGAATTGAGGTCATTTTTGGTGCTGTTCCAATTTTTCCCTATAAGTATAATGTATGTTTGGGTGGAAGCGGAGCATGGGTGGAGGCGGAGCATGGGTGGAGGCAGAGTCTCAGGGGCCCCGAAAGTTTTGGCAGTAAGGGGCCCCGAAATTCCTAGTGGCAGCCCTGGTGCTGATAGATTACAGCGCCGCCGCCCGCCCGCAGCTTTATTATGACATTGAGGTCCGGGGGGTATGGGTTGTGGGGCGGGTGCTGGGAGATTAGAGCGCCGCCGCGGCCGCCGACCGCCCGCAGCATCGCTCTGACATACACTCCCCCATGGGGTGCTGTCGGGTTTGAGCTGCGCCGCACACCCGCAGCTTTATTGTGACATTGAGTCCCGTGGGGGAGGCCCCGAAAAATTTCTTGCTCCGGGGCCCACTACAGTCTGGGTCCGCCCCGGGCTTAGATAGACCCTATGACAATTAAGATCGCTGTGGAATCACTGTGATTAGTAAAGAATCTCAGCATGTTTAATACCTGCAAATGAGACAAAAATACTGCTGGGCGGGGAAGATATGAATATCACAAGTACACAAATACTCTTAATGTAACGAGTAACCAGAATACCGTACTATTCTTGCGAGTAGTGAATAGTAACGATAACATTTTCTCATCACTAAAAATGCTTCAAAAAGAGGAGGGGACAGGAATCAAATGCTGCATGGCTGGAAGTAGTGTGGATAATATTTTTTTTTTATTCCATGGTCATGCATGCCATGAATAAAGACTCCACTGTCTGAAACACATAAGCTGACTACCTTGTGTGTCCCAGGGAATAACCCCCCTTCCCTTTTGTCTTTTATGGATTTTAAATAAATTGAATAAAAATATTGACTTTATATATTGTGGACATGCTGCTGGAATTTTTCTCTTCTTGCGCAATGGGAAAAAGAAGTATTTGATAAACTGATGATTTTGCAATTTTTCACACTCATACACAGAATGAAGAGGTCTGTAATTTTTATCATAGGTACACTTCAACTTTAAAAGACAATCAAAAAAAAATCCAGAAAATCAAATGAAATTATTTTTAAATATTTAATTTGCATTTTATTGCATGAAATAATTATTTGATACAATGGAAAAACAAAAATTAATATTTGTTACAGAATAGTGATGACGAAGTAGTTTGGTATTCAGGTTGCGATAAGTCTAATCAAATAACTCAGATATCTGTCTGGGGAATCTTTTACACAAATACTATTTGTGTATAATACATTTGTGTTGAGCGAGGCTACGCTAACTAGTGCTCAGTTTGGGTGCTGGGAGGATTGACATGTCTGAAGTTATATTGAGTGACTGCAGACTTATCAGTTTTAGGCCAGACAGTCCCTTTAAATACGGAAACATCACTGAGACCTTCATTGGCATCCTCCCTCTTTCCAACACCGTCGCCTGACTTTCCCTTTATCCTCATAAAACATTTGGAGAGGCTATGACTGTCCCTGTAACTGGAATACCCATGCTACTTGCAGGAGGCCCCATATTTACAATGTCCCTTGTTGAACTGCCAACAAAAACCTTTTCTCTATCCTGCTGAGGATCCACTTGCTGCACCTACCCTCATGGCTTCCCCTTGAAAAGACTGAGCTGGAGCCACTATTAAACACATACACAATGAGATATCCTTATGGTCCCAACGCATCCCGGACTGTATTGCTTTCTTTTGTCTAAACTGCTCATCATACCTCAGCCACGCTAAATTGCCATAAACTCTGTGTGCCTCCCCTACCACATCCATGTAGTCAAAAAAAGCTGAATAATGCTCAGTCTCTTTCTCACCAATAACACTTGCCAAAATTGCAAAGGCCTGTAACCAATTTGTAAATGTCCTCAGAATAACCTGGTACCTAAACTTTGTCATCATTTTCCTCTTAGAGTCTCTAGGTATAACCTTGTATAAATTAAATTTTTCTAACAGATGTAGCGAAAATATCTCCACATATTCACTTTTCCAAGAAATCAGCCATCCTCTTTGACATCTGCTGGGTTCCAGAAATCAAAGAGGAGGTATACTTCCCCCACCCTACTAACCCAGCCCCCCTATTTTTCCCACCAATCCCTTTCCATGTGTTAGATCCCCTGGCACCGCTCTCCTGCTCACCTTCCCTGATGCTGCGTTCTCTCCTTCCCCGCTAGTCGGGCGTTCAGGTGTGCAGTATGTCGAAGCCGTCGCCGGTCCCCTTCCTGTCTGCCGGTCACCGGTGTTCGCTACAGCAAACTACAATGGACGGAGTAATGAGTTCTGCATTGTGCGCGGCGCGCTCCTCCCTGTGAATCTAGGGGCTGGCACGGCTCAGCCTGACACACCCCTTAGCCAATAGCTGTCCGCTCTCCGGTATATCAGGCCGCCTCCATTGCTGGGAGGTGCCTGATCATTGTGTTAGTTGCCTTGTGCATAACTGGCTGTTAGTCAGGCCCTCCTTGTGCTCTCTCACTCGTGGGTAATTCATCCAGTTCTCTGTCATGTCCGTACCTTGGGTTCTAGTACCTCCGGTCCTTCTCTGCCATACCTCCGTTAGGTTAATTTTAAACAGGAGAAACATATGAGCTTTATGCTTACAAATTTATATATTTATTGGGAAACATACATACATGGATTAGGTGATATTAAAATTGCACAGCAAATTCATTGGTACATTAATCCATTAATATGCTCACAGAGCTATTGCATGATTCATTTAAGGCAATTTGTACATAAGGGGGTCACAAACAGAATGGTTTAACAGATATATTACAGTGATTGCATTATTAAACAAGTACTCAAACCTGCCCAAAGTGCAGTAACCCAGGTATAGAGTCTATATTGCCATTACATAAATGCAGTCTCAGAGCATAGAGGTAAACATCATACCAGTAAAGTGCTTAGTGCTGAGAACAGGGGATCCCCCACCAGTGCCGGACTCCAACGCGCGTTTCGCGTATTATGATAGTTAGTGCTTCTTCAATGGGAGTCACTCTAGGGACTCTAGGGATAATCGCGGTGGGATGAATACTACCGAGGAACAGGCTATAGTGGATCTTGAGGCATTAGAGGAAGAGATTCCCCCTGAAGGACCTGGTAAGTTTCCCACTACAATTCGGTCCAGATCTAAGACGTGTTCCCCTTTGTCTGCCTGCCCAGCTGTTGATATATTTATGAAGCTGGTAGTGGATGATTTAAAAAAAATTAAGACTCGACGAACCTCTGATAACCTAAGTAGCCGACAGAGACAGGTGATTAAAGAATTACAATCATATAAAGATGTGGTTATCAAGGCGGCAGACAAAAGGGGAAATGTCGTGATCTGGCCATGCATCAAATACGAAAAAGAGGCTCTGAGACAGCTCAGGGATAGGGCGACCTATCAGAAATTAGACTCCAATCCTTTAAAGGATTACTCTGATGAACTTCAGAGGATCCTTGTGAGCGCTTTTGAGGAGGGGATCATCACTAAGTGTATTTTGGATGGTCTCACTGTGTCTTCACCCAAGGTTGCCACTCTATATCTCCTTCCGAAAATCCACAAAGATCCTATCAATACACCGGGGCGTCCGATCGTGTCTGGCATTGGGAGTCTCTGTGATCCCGTGTGCAAATTTATCGATTATTATCTGAAACCCCTAGTGGAAACGCTACCATCTTACATTAAAGACACGACGGACGCTCTCAAAAGGATTGATGGGATCTTTGTGGAATCTGATATGTATAGTGATTGTGGAGTCCCTATACACCTGCATTGACCATGATGCAGGTGTTGAGGTGGTCCGCTTCTTCCTCGAATGTTCTAACCGGGATGGCCACATGTGTGAGTTAATTCTCGAGCTGCTCCGCTTTGTCCTGTCACATAACTTTTTTACTTTCAAAGATCATTTCTATCTACAGAAGCGCCGCACTGCAATGGGCGCAGCCTGCGCGCCTTCGTACGCAAACCTGTTCCTAGGTTACTGGGAGCGGGGGCTGTTTGCGTGCGGGGGCGGGCGGGCCGTCGCCTATGTGCAGTGCTGGATGCGCTATATTGATGATTTACTCATGGTGTGGCAGGGCACGGCGGAGCAGCTCGATTTATTTATGACATTGTTAAATCAAAATGACCTTAATATTAAACTCACCTATAAATATAGTCAGGAGTCTATTGACTTCCTTGACATTAAGATCATGGTGGACACACATGGATGTTTGCAGACTGATGTCTTTCACAAGGACACGTCTGTAAACGCTTTATTACACGCATCATCATCCCATGTTAAATCCACAATACGTGCCATCCCGGTTGGACAATTTTTGAGGATGAAGCGGATCTGCTCCACCGAAACCAATTTTCGGAGACAAGCTTTTGACTTGAAAGAGAGATTCAGGGAACGGGGATACAGTCGGAGTGTATCAAAGCCGGCTATGATAGGGCAAAAAACTCTAAACGTGATGATCTCCTCCTCCCTTCTGAGAAAGATAAAAAGAGAGATAACTCTGGGGTGATAAGATTCATCTCCACCTATAATGACCAGTGGGAGACAATGAGGAAGGTCCTGGTGAGACATTGGCCGATACTCATGTCTGAGCCATCACTGAGGGGTGATCTATCTGGAGGTCCACAAATGACCTCAAGAAGATCTCAGAACTTAAAGGACTTACTGGTACAGAGTCATTATGTGCCAGTGATTCCAAGGATTTTTGGGGCCGGCCCTCCCCTCAGGGGCTTTTTCCCCTGTGGCGATTGCCTAGCCTGTGCCAATTGTGTTCGCGGTTCGCGCTTTGCATCGAGCGATAGTAGTCGGACCTATACCATTAATGATCACATCACATGTAGGAGCACACACGTGGTATATTATGCCACGTGAGGCTGCCAAAAAATATATGTAGGTCTGACATCACGCGAGTTGCGAGTGAGAATAGGCGAACACGTGAGAGATATTGGTGGTGCTAGGAAGACAAAGGATGTAACTGAACTGAAAACCCTCCCCCGTCACTTTTATAGGTTTCATGACTGTAACCCTAAAAGCCTGAGGGTGATGGGGATAGATGTGATACATGGGGGGGATCAGGGGGGCGACCTAAAAAAGCTACTCGCCCAGAGGGAATTAAAATGGATTGTGATGCTGGATACTGTTTCACCAAAGGGCTTGAACGAGACCCTGAGTTTCTCTCCATACTTATAAAATGTTGTGATCCTGTAGATATCTCATGGACTATCCATAACTGTCCCACCGTGTTTTTTCTCCCCTTTTTTCTAATGACTTGAGAATTTTACTGTTTCCCTTTCCCCATCCCCTCCTGTGTCTATACTTATATGTTCTGGTTTTAATTGTTTTTATTTTCACTTGGGCTACTAATACTCCGTTAGGTTAACCCTACAAGCCGCCCCCCTGGTACTGGCTGCTGTGGTATTTAGACCCCCTGGGCTTGCCCCTGACAATCCCTGTATAGGGGTTAGATTAACTAGGACCAGCTCACCCAGGGGAGTTCGGTACCTTGGCCCAGTGTGTCCACCCTAGGGCGCCCTCCTCCGGAAGCGTGACACCATGCACTATTCCCTACCACTTCTTCAAATTGTTTAACCCCTTCACTTCCACATTCCATATTGTGATATGCCTGTACAACTTCTGGAGCTTCACGGCCTTCTTTTACACACACTATAAATTTTATATACTGTAATATATATATATATATATATATATATATAACTCACACACACACAAATGCACGCATTATCTATATGTATATATAGTGTGTGTAATGTGCAGGATTAATTTTTACGTGTTACTTTCTATGGATATCACAAAATACATTACAAATAAGTAATGCTACATACTGCACATTATTTTCACTGTACCTATATGGAGGCCTTTTCCTTCCTTAAATTGGTCTTCAGGAGAACACTTAATCTTTTTTGTCTCGAGCAGTGCAGGTGCCTTTCCCAACCCTGGGTAAAGGCTGCAAAGAAGGCAGGACAGATAGGAGAGTACTGGCTGCATAGATGTAATGCTGGCCATGAGCAGGATCCTGGGGACTGCTGCCCAGAAGACTCATGTGCGCCGCAGTGGCCGCTATCAGTACAAGTAAGCAAATGCCCACACTCACACGGGCTCTGTGCACCAGTTCTAAAGAGGCGGCGACCCAATTTGCAGTTCAGAGATGCCAACCCAGCGGGCATATTGCCTGCTTTTCCAGGATACCAGTAACAGGCCTGGGATGTCTGTGTAAATGCTAGCATGTGTGTGCATATGTGTACGTGGTGATGTATGTATGCATCCATGTATGTGGTGACGTATGTGTACATCCATGTGCCTAGTGACGTGTGTGTGCATCCATGTACATGGTGACATGTGCGTCTATGATCAAGGTGACATGTATATGCGTCAGTGAATGTGGTAATGTGTGTGCATCCATTTAAATTGTGACGTGCGTTTGGTATGTGTATGTTGTGATGTGTGTGTGTACATCCATGCTTGTGGTGATGAGTGTATGTGCGTCCGTGTATGTAGTAATGTGTGTATGTCCATGTATATGAACACATGTTTGTGTGTGTGCATCCATGTGCATGTTGATGGGTTTGTTTGCGTTCATCTTTGTATGTGGTGACGTGTGTGTGCATTTGTGTATGTGGTGATATGTGTGTGTGCGCATCTATGTATATGGTGATGTGTGTATGCGCATTCATGTACATGAAGAGCAAGGATGAGGTCTCATTGTCACACAATTACAGACATAAAAATCAATTTACCAGTAGCCAAACATTTTTGTGGTCAAGGACCTAACATTGAAAATATGAAAGTTGCAATATTGAGAGGTAATTTTAAGTCACAGAAACATTGAAGGGTCTGTGAATCCAAGTTCATTAGAACTTATGACTGTATCTAAAAAGGGATAAACATCTCTGACAGATTTATGGTTCATTATCACATCTGAAGATTTATTTTCAGAAACACTTAAGACACCAGATCTACATATAAATTAGTGTCATAAAAACTTTGACACCACTAAGCCTGGCTAATGAAAGATCCCCTCCAGGCTCTGTTTTGTTTATCTAAATGTCCATTTATTATGCCTTATAGAAAAGAAAAAGGAGACACAGAGGCGCAGTAGTGCCCTATCAATGCGATATAGATCCTGATTAGTGATGGGCGAGTCCTAAATTACTCGGAATCGCTCGACTCTAGCGAGTCCGAGCCCGGGACTCGCTACTCGTTGCGAGTCTAGCGAGTCCAATGTTAATGAATGGGGAAGCGAGTAATAGCAAGTAATGTGCGATTTACAAATTGCAGATGTGTCTCGGAAGCTTCAGGCTCTATCTGCTAGGACTCGTTACTCTGCGAGTTTCCCAGCGTTTACTCGCACAGTAACCAGCCCAATGCAAATCAATGGCAATCCTAGTTTTGTCAGAGACTCTGACAAAACTAGGATTGCCATTGACTTGCATTGGACTCGCTACTGTGCCAGTGATAGCAGGGAAACTCGCAGAGTAAGAGCTGTCTGCTCTGTGCAGCTCCAGGGTCCTAGAGCCCGCCTGTTGCCTGATGTAGCAGAGCTGAGATTGTTCTCAGTCTGCTCATTCCCTGTCATAGACATTTATATCTATGCACAGGGGATGTAGCAGAGAGGACATCGCGATTTGGACTACGTCGGACGGAAGAGGACTTTTTTAATTAAAGATGGAGTCCCTAATGGCTTTTTTTTTTATTTCTAATAAAAAAATTTCTCTGTGTTGTGTTTTTTTTAACCCTTTATTGGAGATTCTTTGTGGCCGGGTCAAACCTGGCCTGACATTAAGAATCTCGGGCTTAATACCAGCTTGTATAACAAAGCTGGTATTAACCCCTTTATTACCCAGCGTGCCACCGCCACCAGGGCCGCTGGAAGAGGGGGTTCAGTGCCAGAGGATGGCGCTTCAATGAACGCGCCATCTTCTGGGGCGGCTGCGGGCTGCAATTTGCAGCAGGGGTTGCCCAGAAAGCTTGGGCCTCCTGCGCTGCGGATTCCAGCCCCCAGCTGCTTATCTGTACCTGGCTAGACATAGAAATTGCGCGGAGCCCCACGCATTTTTTTTTTATTATTTCATGAAATTCATGAAATAATAAAAAAAGAGGGCTCGCCTATATTCTTGTGTCCGGCCAGGTACAAATAGGCACCTGGGGGTTGGGGGCAGCCCGTCGCTGCCTGCTGGATCCGGCTGGTTCCAGAAATACGGCGAAGCCTACGTCATTTTTTTTCTGAAAAATCAATAAAACAATCCTAAAAAAGGGACTGCATCTTTATTAACCCCTCGCCCATGGTCCAGGGGTTAATAAAGATGCAGTCCCTTTTATTTACATTGTTTTATGGATTTGTCAGAAAAAAATTTGACGTGGGCTTCGCCGTATTTCTGGAACCAGCCGGATCCAGCAGGCAGCGACGGGCTGCCCCCAACCCCCAGGTGCCTATTTGTACCTGGCCGGACACAAGAATATAGGCAAGCCCTTTTTTTTTATTATTTCATGAAATAATTAAATAAAAATGCGTGGGGCTCCGCGCAATTTCTATGTCTAGTCTGGTACAGCTAAGCAGCTGGGGGCTGGAATCCGCAGCGCAGGGAGGCCCAAGCTTTCTGGGCACCCCCCCGCTGCAAATTGCAGCCCGCAGCCGCCCCAGAAGATGGCGCGTTCATTGAAGCGCCATCCTCTGGCGCTGAACCCCACTTTTCCAGCGGCCCTGGTGGCGGTGGCACGCTGGGTAATAAAAGGGTTAATACCACCTTTGTTATACAAGCTGGTATTAAGCCCGGAATTCTTAATGTCAGGCCAGGTTTGACCCAGCCACTAAGAATCTCCAATAAAAGGTTAAAAAAAACACCACACAGAGAAATTTTTTTATTAGAAATAAATAAAAAAAAAAGCCATTAGGGACTCCATCTTTAATTTAAAAAATCCTCTTCCGTCCGACGTAGTCCAAAACGCGATGTGCTCTCTGCTACATCCCCTGTGCATAGATATAGATGTCTATGCACAGGGAATGAGCAGACTGAGAACAACCTCAGCTCTGCTACATCAGGCAGCAGGCGGGCTCTAGGACCCTGGAGCTGCACAGAGCAGACAGCTCTTACTCTGCGAGTTTCCCTGCTATCACTGGCACAGTAGCGAGTCCAATGCAAGACAATGGCAATCCTAGTTTTGTCAGAGTCTCTGACAAAACTAGGATTGCCATTGATTTGCATTGGACTCGTTACTGTGCGAGTAAACGCTGGGAAACTCGCAGAGTACCGAGTCCTGCGAGTCCCTTACTACTCGCAGAGTAACGAGTCCTAGCGAGTAGATTCGCCCATCCCTAATCCTGATATTTTATATGTTTGTGTTTTTCACCTATATGGATGTTTGCATTTGTATATACATCTGGATGCTTGAGGAGAGGAGTGGAGTGATTTGAACTACCTAGAGGTGCATCGTGCAATCCATGGAGGCTCATTCTGGTTCACATGATGACACATAGTCTACTTTAGCACTTGTTTTTTCGGGCAGAATTTTACAAGCACATATACACAAAAAATTACAAATAAAAATCACACACTAGTAAGATATATTATTTATTACTATTTTTATTCATCATTTAGTGTTGTTCTTTTATTTATTTATTCATATATTTTTTTATTCTATTTCTTTATTTAATATATTCACAAATGCATCCACAGAAATCATTTTTGTTACATTGGATATCCTTTGTTATATACTGAAAGAGAAATTGATATTGAGAAAGGACTAATGGAAAGTCACATCGATAGAGTGAAACATCAAATAAAACATCACAGGATTAGACTGCATGGTGCATGATGCATTCCATGATAAGTTTGAATAAGATCAGATCTTTGTATTTTTGTCATATATGTTTTTATTTAATTTTTAGGAATTAATAATTGTAGTTTCGGTCCTGAGCCTTGGCACACATCATAAAAGACAGATAGGATGTCAGAGAAATACACATTATTTTTCATTGATTCTTTACTGAGATGGGATGCACCGCCCATTGTGATGATGACTTACACGTCATCAATGACGTCTATCTTGCTTGTACATCCGGTATATATGATATAAAAGATGTTGTTTTATGACATATGTAATGCCCTGATGACGGTGCCCGGAGAGGTACTGAAACGCGTAGGTGGAAATAAAGAAGGGTTTTTTTTTATTTGAAGACATTTGACTGATATTTTGAGCAGCGCGGAGCATCTATTCACCTTCCCTGGATCTGTGGATACATCTATTATACCTTGTCTGCTCTGGTTGTGCAGGTATATATTCATATTTCTTTGGATATTTTGTCATACCATGCCTGATGAGGAGACCTGATGCATCTCGAAAGCTTGCTGCCTTGTAACATCACTTATTTTATTTTTGTTAGCCATTAAAAGGTATCACAACTACATGATTATTATTTTGTTTCTCCTACTGAGAGCAATCAGCATGCACAAAATGACATGTATGCGTCCGTGGTGATGCGTGTGTGCCTGTACACATGTGTGTGTCCATGCACGCGGTGACATGTGTGTCCATGTATAAGGTAATGTGTATATGTGTCTGTGAATGTGGTAATGTGTGTGTCTGTGGATGTGGCAACATGTGTCTGTGCGTTCATGTACATGGTGACGTGTGTGAACCCATTTTATGGCAATGTGTGTGCATCTGTATACGTGTTGATGTGCGTGTGCACCTGTGTACATTCTAATGTGTGTGTATGTGTGAGTCCATGTATATGGTGATATGGGTATGTGTGTCCGTGTATGTGATGACGATTGTATGTGTCCCCATGTATATGGTGATGTGTGTGTCCATGTTCATGGTCACATGTTTGTGTGGGTGCATCAATATACATGTTGATGGGTTTGTGTGTGTTCACTTGTTTATTTGGTGACGTGTGTGCACGTTCATATATGTGGGGACATGTCTGTATGTGTGTTCGTGTATGTGATGACGTGTGTGTGTGCCTGTACACATGCGTGTGTCTGTGCATGTGGTGATGTGTGTCCATGTACTTGGTGTGTGTCCACGTATTTGGTAGTGTGAGTGTGCACTCGTGTATGTGTTGATGTGTGTGTGTGTATATGGTGATTTGTGTGTGCGCATGTCCATGGTGACTTGTGTGTGCATGCATCTAAGTACGTGGTGACGTGTGTGCTGCCATCTATATGGTGACGTGTGTGCATTCATGTACATGAAATCGTGTGTGTGCGCCCATCCATGTCCATGGGGATATAGTTTCTTTGCATCTGTCTACATGGTAACTAGAGATGAGCAAACTTTTCCCAAACATGTTTGCCAATTTCCAATTCAGGACAAAGATGGACGATTTGAATTCTGGATTGGGAACCAGAACATTTTGCAAAACTCGGCTTTGTTCGGTAACTGATCTAATGGAAGAAAAGCATTAGTGCATTTGCAGTGATCCTTTTCTTCTAGCTTATGACTGTCTAGGATAGCGGGCAGGTTGTGTTTGATGACGGGAGGGTGTGGGGAGAGGTCAGATAATTGTCGGACTCGATTCTTTTTTTGTGGCACCGATTGTCTGAAAGTTCTGTTTCAGCCACTCAGGGCACATAAACCATCCACAACTTGTAGACACTAGGGCTTATTAAGGGATTATATGTACCTTTATCAGCACACAAAGGCAGAAAAATAATAACAAATAAATAAATAATAGGAATGTTCCAGTTAATGGGATTAACATGGAACGGTGAATTTGTGGCACCCCTATGGGGGATTGCCACAGGATCCACCGGTGCAAGGAGGGAATTACACATTGGTTCGCACAGCACACCACACCTTCCACCCCAGACCTGAAGGGGGAGCTCTACTGGCTGCCTTAAGCCAGTTGCCCTTTAAGAACCTCAAGGCCTGAGAGGAGGAGTTAGTCAGTCCCAGGAGTGAGTCTGCAGTGAAGAGAGAGGAGACGGAGGAACTGGTCGCTGGGAGAGATCTAGGCCCAGGACCATGGACCACTGACCGCTGTGTGCACCCTAGGGAAAGGGTCGGAGGCAAGTGGAGAAAGCGGTGAACTAAGAAAGGGAAACGGTTACTACAGCCCTTTAGTACACCCGGACACCGGAGTCCGTCGCTGTAATCATTTATTGCTACAGCCAAAGCCCAAAGGTCTCAGGAGAAGTTCACCCCTGAAGAGAACAAGTAAGAGAGGCTAAACTGACCAAGTATAGGACCAGGGGCCATAGGAGAAACAGGGACCCTGCAGAAGGACCTCATTGTCAGTTTAGGACAAAGCCCAGAGACTGAGAAGAAGCAGTGGGCTCAGGCAGGACTTACCCCAAACCACAGAGCACAGACACAGAGGAAGCCTCATAACTTTCTAAGGTGGAAATCCCAAGTTGCATCGGGGACCTGGTTATTACTCTGGACTTTACCTGTTACCTTGTCACCAGTAAAAGGTACCGAAACAACAATCACTGTGTGCCTGTCTAACCGCCGCAATTCACTGCCTTGTATGCAAGGATGCAACTACTACTCCCCTCATCCATCCCCGCTGCCCTGAGGTAAAGCTCCACCTGTGGGGAGCTGTACAACACTTTGCTTCACCCACCATCACCTCAGCGGCCGACTGCAGCGCTGGTATACCCGTTACCAAGTACCATAGGGGGCGTCACATTAACAATCCCCTTATCCCCCACCATTTCCCCGCCATTGAGGGTCCAGGGCACGGGACTGGAGATCGACCAGCCGTGATTCCCCATCGAAGCCGCCATCAGCCCCGGTACCCGAGTACCCCATACCCTGTCGACCGCCTCAAATTCATGGAGTGGCCATACCAGGGAGGTAATACGGGAGGGAAAATGAAAAAAAAAAAAAAAATAACAAATTAGGAAGTAGTTGGAGATATGCGTGCCACGATCATACATTTACACATGTCATGAGATGAAATCCCAAGGAAATAAAATAAGGTAAAACAATGAACGAAAGGAAACTAAAAAATTAAAAAATAATGAAAAAAAACAAAAACAAAAAAAAAAAATGAAAAAACTAACAACATACGAACACTTGATATGATAATAATTTACTGGTGCGAGGAAGGTATTTGTATGTTCTTTGAGTGCAACTGTTAAAGGGAACCTGACCCCTCCAAATCACCCCCAACCCTATTAATACCTGTCCCTGCACCATGACAGATCATTATTAGTGGACCTTTTCTGTAAAAAAAAAGCGCTGTGTAACATTGGAATAATCAACAATATACACTTACAAATCTGAGGCTTCTTGTCCCTGAATAAGTCTCAGAGGGCGTCCCCTGTGAGACTCTAAGCCCTCCCTAGGTGCTCATTTTCACGCCCCGAATGATCCACCCTCTCTTTGTCTGTGCTGCTGTGATGTACAGCTGAAGGCAGGACTAATGATTTGCATTCTGTGAGTGGCACACACATGCATGGCACATGTCCCCTATGCATGGCACACGTCCCCTATGCATGGCACACCTCCATTATGCATGGCACACGTCCCCTATGCATGGCACACATCCATTATGCATGGCACACATCCCCTATGCATGGCACACGTCCATTATGCATGGCACACATCCCCTATGCATGGCACACGTCCATTATGCATGGTACACATCCCCTATGCATGGCACACGTCCATTATGCATGGCACACATCCCCTATGATGGCACACGTCCTCTATGCATGGCACACGTCCATTATGCATGGCACATGTCCATTATGGATGGTACACATCCCCTATGCATGGCACATTTTTCTATGCGCGGCACATGTTCCCTATGCATGGCACACATCCACTATGCATGGCATACGTCCATTATGCATGGCACACGTCCCCCATGCGTGGCACACGTCCCCTATGTGTGGCACATGCCCCCCTGTGTTAGATATGGCCCCCATGCTGCTCTATTCTTCCCTCCTCCAGCGCTGATCTCCCGGTCTCCCTCCGTGCAGCTGTGATCGGGCAGAGATGATGCTGCAGAGCTCCTCCACTTCCTGGTTCTGTGCGGTCATGTGATCATCACAGCAGAGAGTGACATCATCTCTGCGTGCGATCACAGCAGTAGCCGGGAGACCGGAGAGACATCGGCAGATCAGCGCTGGAGGAGGAGCCAGGAGGTAAGTATACAGTTTATTATTTTACTATGGCAGCAGCATGGGGGCCATATCTAACATAGGGGGGGCATGTGCCATCACAGGGGGGACGCAGGACCATATAATATGCGCCGCTCCCCCAGCCCATCACAGTGGTGCGGTTTCAGCACCATCGTCATGGAGAGCGGCTATGCATATTATATTGGTGGCCTCTGGCGGCCACCAATGAGCGGCATCTGTCTGGCACGCGATTTCGGCTTCAGACAGACGCCTTAGACAATTATATAGTAGAAGCATGATAGGATTTGTTGTACAAGAAACTCATTATTCTTGTCTTGAACTATTATACTGTGGGGTTTCTATGTTAATGTCTCAACAAACTTGATACCATATTGTCTATTCCTGTTGTGAAGGGTTTCCCATTCACTTCAGTACAATGAGTAATTACTACATAATCCTTTATAAAAGGAGTGTTTTTATATTGTTGTATAAAATGATGAGTGCTTGTTTCCGAAACACGTCTCGTTAGGATGCCTATGATTTTATCATAACCAAATAAAGGAACTTTGAACTCTACAGACATGTGGTCCTGGAAAACTTTTATTTGTTACTGTCTTACATTGTGTTCCTGCATGGCTCATCTTTGAACAAAACCCAAATAAACAATCAACAACAAACAATTTATTAATGACATCTTCTCTTTTGTGACTTACTGTATATATTTGCGTATAAGCCGAGTTTTTCAGCCCAAAAATTGGGCTGAAAAGTTACCCCCTCGGCTTATACGCGAGTCACTGTATACTGTATACAATGATCTATATACAGGCCCCCCGCCGCAATCCTGTAAAGGAAGAGATTAGTATACTTATCCCTCCGCTGTCCCGCTGCCACTGTCCCGCCGCCGCTCCTCCATCTTCATCCAGCGTCTTCCGTCTTCTTCCGGCTTTCCTCCGATGGTCGCAGGCAATGACGTCATTGCCGGCGCGACAGAGGAGGAAGCTGAAAGAAGACGGAAGACGCTGGATGAAGATGGAGGAGTGTGATGGCGCGGCGGCGGGACAGCGGAGGGATAAGTATACTAATCTCTTCCTTTACAGGATTGCGGCGGGGGGGGGCCTGTATATAGATGGGGGGGCTGCATATACCTCTGGGGCTGCATATACCTCCTGGGGCTGCATATACCTCCTGGGGCTGCATATGGGGCTGTATATACCTCTGGGACTGCATATGGGGCTGCATATACCTCCTGGGCCTGCATATGGGGCTGTATATACCTCTGGGGCTGCATATGGGCTGCATATACCTCCTGGGGCTGCATATGGGGCTGTATATACTTCTGGGGCTGCATATGGGGCTGCATATACCTCCTGGGGCTGCATATGGGGCTGTATATACCTCTGGGGCTGCATATGGGGCTGCATATACCTCTGGGGCTGCATATACCTCTGGGGCTGCATATGGGGCTGTATATACCTCTGGGGCTGCTTATGGGCTGCATATACTTCCTGGGGCTGCATATGGGGCTGTATATACATCTGGGGCTGCATATACCTCCTGGGGCTGCATATGGGGCTGCATATACCTCTGGGGCTGCATATACCTCTGGGGCTGCATATACCTCTGGGGCTGTATATACCTCTGGGGCTGTTTATGGGGCTGCATATACCTCCTGGGGCTGCATATGGGGCTGTATATACCTCTGGGGCTACATATGGGGCTGCATATACCTCTGGGGCTGCATATACCTCTGGGGCTGCATATACCTCTGGGGCTGTATATACCTCTGGGCCTGCTGTATACTACCACTGGGGCTGCTGCTGTATATACCACGGGGGCTGCTGCTGTATACTACCACTGGGGAGGCTGCTGTATACCTCACTGCTGGGGGCTGTATACCTGTGCTGGAGTCCACCCTCGGCTTATACGCGAGTCAATAAGTTTTCCCAGTTTTTGGGGGCAAAAGTAGGGGGGTCGACTTATACACGGGTCGGCTTATACACGAGTACATACGGTACTTTTTTCTGGCTTCTTCACCCTCAAGCTGCTCCCCGGACAATATTGAGTTCTTTAAATGATCACCCCCTAAAGTGAGTACAAATAATAGAACCTTCAGGATGCCAGTCTTATTACAGTGTCTTTTACCCTGATTTACTCCCTCCAGTTTGCATTACTTATCTGTTTCAATATCCAATTCCTAGGCCTTCTTTTGGTATCAGGGTGTTCTTTGTCTTTGGGTCTGTGGACTAGTGATGAGCGAGCATGCTCGCCACTACTCGGTACTCGCACGAGTATCACTGTACTCGGGCTACTCGGCGAGCACCGAGTAATCTCGCGATACTCGTGCTGTGCTCGTGGTCGTCATCTCTGCATGTTGGCGCTCTTTTGAGAGCCAGCCCACATGCAGGGATTGGCTGGCAGACCACTGCAATGCCACAGCCCTCTTAGTTGTGGCATTGCAGTGATTGGCCGGCCTGCACAGCGTGACCGAGCCTTTATAAGACCCGGCCGCGCTGTGCTCTGCACACAGGCATCCAGACAGTGAGTGTAGGGAGAGTGTCTGCTGCTGCTTAGGGACAGATTTACAGCCCTCATAGGTAGATCCAGAGCAGGGCTGCAAACTGCTGCTGACCACAACAGTCCTTCTCAGGACTAATCTAGGAGGATATAGGCAGGGTGATACAGATCAAAATCCAAGCTTTTCTGTGATCATAACAGTCACCAGACTGTTGAACTTACTACCTTGATCCAGGTTAGGGACTAAAATCCTAATCTCCTGTGACCATTACAGTCACCAGACTGGTGTACTTACTACCTTAATACAGGTTAGGGACTAAAATCCTAATCTCCTGTGACCATTACAGTCACCAGACTGGTGTTACTTACTACCTTAATACAGGTTAGGGACTAAAATCCTACTCTCCTGTGACCATTACAGTCACCAGACTGGTGTACTTACTACCTTGATACAGGTTAGGACTAAAATCCTAATCTCCTGTGACCATTACAGTCACCAGACTGGTGTACTTACTACCTTGATACAGGTTATGGACTAAAATCCTAATCTCCTGTGACCATTACAGTCACCAGACTGGTGTACTTACTACCTTAATACAGGTTAGGGACTAAAATCCTAATCTCCTGTGACCATTACAGTCACCAGACTGGTGTACTTACTACCTTAATACAGGTTAGGGACTAAAATCCTACTCTCCTGTGACTATTACAGTCACCAGACTGGTGTACTTACTATCTTGATACAGGTTAGGGACTAAAATCCTACTCTCCTGTGACCATTACAGTCACCAGACTGGTGTACTTACTACCTTGATACAGGTTAGGGACTAAAATCCTAATCTCCTGTGACCAGTACATTCACCAGACTGGTGTACTTACTACCTTGATACAGGTTAGGGACTAAAATCCTAATCTCCTGTGACCATTACAGTCACCAGACTGGTGTACTTACTACCTTAATACAGGTTAGGGACTAAAATCCTAATCTCCTGTGACCATTACAGTCACCAGACTGGTGTACTTACTACCTTAATACAGGTTAGGGACTAAAATCCTACTCTCCTGTGACTATTACAGTCACCAGACTGGTGTACTTACTACCTTGATACAGGTTAGGGACTAAAATCCTACTCTCCTGTGACCATTACAGTCACCAGACTGGTGTACTTACTACCTTGATACAGGTTAGGGACTAAAATCCTAATCTCCTGTGACTAGTACATTCACCAGACTGGTGTACTTACTACCTTGATACAGGTTAGGGACTAAAATCCTAATCTCCTGTGACCATTACAGTCACCAGACTGGTGTACTTACTACCTTAATACAGGTTAGGGACTAAAATCCTAATCTCCTGTGACCATTACAGTCACCAGACTGGTGTACTTACTACCTTAATACAGGTTAGGGACTAAAATCCTACTCTCCTGTGACTATTACAGTCACCAGACTGGTGTACTTACTACCTTGATACAGGTTAGGGACTAAAATCCTACTCTCCTGTGACCATTACAGTCACCAGACTGGTGTACTTACTACCTTGATACAGGTTAGGGACTAAAATCCTAATCTCCTGTGACCAGTACATTCACCAGACTGGTGTACTTACTACCTTGATACAGGTTAGGGACTAAAATCCTAATCTCCTGTGACCATTACAGTCACCAGACTGGTGTACTTACTACCTTAATACAGGTTAGGGACTAAAATCCTAATCTCCTGTGACCATTACAGTCACCAGACTGGTGTACTTACTACCTTAATACAGGTTAGGGACTAAAATCCTACTCTCCTGTGACTATTACAGTCACCAGACTGGTGTACTTACTATCTTGATACAGGTTAGGGACTAAAATCCTACTCTCCTGTGACCATTACAGTCACCAGACTGGTGTACTTACTACCTTGATACAGGTTAGGGACTAAAATCCTAATCTCCTGTGACCAGTACATTCACCAGACTGGTGTACTTACTACCTTGATACAGGTTAGGGACTAAAATCCTAATCTCCTGTGACCATTACAGTCACCAGACTGGTGTACTTACTACCTTAATACAGGTTAGGGACTAAAATCCTAATCTCCTGTGACCATTACAGTCACCAGACTGGTGTACTTACTACCTTAATACAGGTTAGGGACTAAAATCCTACTCTCCTGTGACTATTACAGTCACCAGACTGGTGTACTTACTACCTTGATACAGGTTAGGGACTAAAATCCTACTCTCCTGTGACCATTACAGTCACCAGACTGGTGTACTTACTACCTTGATACAGATTGGGAATAAAATCCTAATCTCCTGTGACCTCAACAGTCACCAGACAGTTGTCGCTGTATACAGGCAAAATGCGCAAGGGCGTTGGCAAGGGCGTTGGCAAGGATCAAGGAAGTGGACGTGATGGTGGTGCAGGCAGAGGCCGAGGTCGTGTGCAAGCACTAATTTCGCAACAACAAAGGGGCACATCTCCTCGCTCGCACGTCCTGTCCCAAATTCTTGGGGCCCACAGCAATACACCGCTCTTGAACCAAGACCAGTGTCAACAGGTTGTTACTTGGATAGCGGATAATGCTTCAAGTCAGATGGGCACCTCCACAAACACCCTGTCTTCCACACGGTCAAGTGTCAGTAGCCGTGATACTGCACCGCACATTTCCCAACCTGATCCTCCTTCCCACCACCAGGACGAGTACACGTCCACGGACATTACTGATCCCACACTAGGACGACCCGGAAGAGCTGTTCACGCATCCATTCGCAGAATCTGGCCTGTCGCCAGCTCCTCTTGAAGTGGGTGATGAGAAGATGGTATGTACAGATGCCCAAATATTTGAGCAGCCATATTCTCACGAACGGAACGTTGGCAACATGTCTCAACAAGGGGTGGACGATAATGAGACACAATTGCCAGGAAGTCAGGAGGAGGATCAGGGTGCGGAAGAGGAAGACGACGTGGTGGATGATCCAGTAGCTGACCCAACATGGCAGGAAGATATGCAGAGCGAGGCCAGCAGTGCACAGGGGGAGGGAGGCGTAGCATCCCAACAGGCAGTATGAAGCAGGGTCGTGTCCGCAGGCAGAAGGCAGCCAACCGTTCCCCGGAACACCAACACGACTCAAGGTGCCTGTGCAAATGTTCGGTCTTCCAGAGTCTGGGAGTTTTTTAAGTTGGCTCCAGAAGACTCTAAAAAGGCCATTTTCAACACCTGCCATGCCAGTATCAGCAGGGGTACGAAAACTAGCAGCCTGACCACCACCAGCATGATCAGGCACATGTCAGCCAAGCACCCGACTTTGTGGGAAGTACAACAGAGTCAAGGAGCGATGCTTGCTGATGTCACTGCTACGTCTTCGCGTGTTGTGTGTGCGAGCCAATCCCCTGTCCATGCTGGCCGCGAACAAGCCTCCGGCCCTGCACCTGAAGTTGCCCACGCACAAATAACACCAGCATCAAGCACGTCCTTGTCCCAGCGCAGCGTTCAATAATCCATTCAGCAAACATTTGAACGCAGGCGCAAATACGCTGCCAACGCCCCACATGCCACAGTCCTGAATTATCACATTTCGCGACTCATAGCGCTAGAAATGTTGCCTTTTCGGCTGGTGGAGACGGAAGCATTCCGCGACCTGATGACGGCTGCTGTCCCACGTTACTCGGTCCCCAGCCGCCACTATTTCTCCAGATGTGCCGTCCCCGCATTGCATAACCACGTGTCCAACAGCATCACACGTGCCCCGAACAACGCTGTTTTAGCCAAAGTCCACCTAACCACAGACACGTGGACAAGTGCTTGTGGGCAAGGCCGCTACATCTCCTTGACGGCACACTGGATTAATGTTGTGGAGGCTGGGACCCAGTCTGAGCGAGGGAAGGAACACGTCCTTCCCACACCAAGGATAGCAGGCCCTACCCCTGTCAGGGTTTCACCGACACTCTACAGCTCCGGAATGTCATGCTCCTCAGCCTCCTCCTCCTGCGCATCCTCATCCACTGTACCCTCCACACCAGTCCCAAGCTGGAAGCACTGCAGCACTGCCTCTGCAAAGCGGCAACAGGCTGTGCTGAAGCTAGTTTGCATAGGTGACAAACCCCACAATGCAGAAGAGGTGTGGACAGCTCTGAAACAGCAGGCAGATCACTGGCTCACACCTCTGAACCTAAAGCCAGGAAAGGTCGTGTGTGACAATGGCCGAAACCTGGTGGCAGCTTTGAGGCGAGGCCAGCTGACGCATGTTCCATGCGTGGCCCATGTGCTCAACCTGGTGGTTCAGAGGTTCGTAAAGTCATACCCAGAGCTGTCTGAACTGCTGGTAAAAGTTCGCCGTCTGTCTGCACATTTTCGCAAGTCACCTGCTGCTTCAGCCGGCCTTGCCGGCTTTCAGCGCCGTTTGCGTCTTCCGGCCCACAGACTGGTGTGTGATGTCCCCACGCATTGGAATTCAACTCTGCACATGTTGGTCAGGATATGTGAGCAGAAGAGGGCAGTTGTGGACTACCTGCATCACCTAAGCCGTCGGGAAATGGGTCAAACTCCACACATAACACCTGAGGAGTGGAGATGGATGTCGGACCTATGTACCGTCCTCCAAAACTTCCTCCAAGATGGTGAGCGGCGATGACGCCATTATTAGCGTCACCATACCACTACTCTGCCTTCTAAAACGGTCTCTGCTGAAAAACAAAGAGGATGCATTGCAGGCCGAGCGCGATGACTTGGAGCAAGAAACAGTAGTGGGTGTGGGTGAAAACACACAGCCCAGCCTCATCTCATCACAACGTGCAGTGGAGGACTATGACGAGGAGGAGGAGGATGAAGACATGGAGCAACTCTCTGGCCAAATTGAGGATATGACATGCACACCAGTCATACCCTCGATTCAGCGTGGCTGGCCAGAGGACAGGGGAGATGAGGAGGAGGAGGAGAAGGACAGCATGTTCAGTCATCGTGTTGGTCTGGATACTGAAGTGATGGCTGTTAAGAGTCTGGCGCACATGGCTGACTTTATGGTAAGCTGCCTGGCTCGTGACCCTTGCGTTCAGAACATCTTGGCCGACAATCAGTACTGGTTGGCAACACTGTTAGACCCACGCTACAAGGAGAACTTTATGTCTCTCATTCCTGAGGCGGAGAGGTCAGCCAAAATGCAGCAGTTCCAGAAGGCCATAGTCACGGAAGTAGGCAAATCATTCCCCTCACAAAACGCCAGCGGCATAGGTCAGGAATCGGTGGACAACCAAGGCGTACGGCCGAGAGGGGCACAAGTGCAATCCGCCAGAGGTAGGGGAACAGTCTTTACGATGTGGGACAGTTTTCTCAGCCCCTCACGTACCACAGCCCATGAGGTGCGGGGTAGTGCCACAAGAAATGCTAAGTTTGGCCAGATGCTGAAGGAGTACCTTGCAGATTGAACAACTGTACTGCGAGATTCCTCTGTGCCTTTCAATTATTGGGTCTCCAAGCTGGACATGTGGCATGAATTGGCTCTCTGCGCCTTAGAAGTCCTGGCCTGCTCTGCCGCTAGTGTATTGTCAGAGCGTGTTTTCAGTGCCGCAGGTGGAATCATTACTGATAAATGCACCCGCCTGTCAACTGAAAATGCTGACAGGCTGACTCTGATCAAGATGAACAAGGGTTGGATTGGGCCAGACTTCACCACACCACCAACAAATGACAACTGAATTTAAATTTTGTTATGGGAATTTGCCATGTACCTCCACTCACCCATGGGTACACACTTCTGGACTTCGGCTAATCGCTGGACAGCTCCTCCTTCTCCTCATGAGCCACCATGATGACCGTTACAATAGTTAGGCTGTTGTTTGAGGTATACCTGCAGTGGTAAATTTTTTTGCCCATTCTTTTAGAATGGGCATTACAACGACAGGAGACCCGCTCCTTTTCAATGGGAAAAATGTTTTGAGGCCCTCATGCACGTCTCTATCCAGGGACAATGTGGAGCCTCCCAATTTTTGGCTGCCCTGCCAAAGGGCTATACTACAATACACCCACTTGAGGTTTACAGGCCCTACTGCATGTCTGTATGCATGGGTCATTGTTGAACCTCCCAATTTTTGGCTGCCCTGCCAAAGGGCTATACTACAATTACATCCACTTGTGGTTTACAGGCCCTACTGCATGTCTCTATCCTGGGACAATGTGGAGCCTCCCAATTTTTGGCTGCCCTGGCCAAAGGGCTATACTACAATACACTCACTTGAGGTTTACAGGCCCTCCTGCATGTCTCTATCCTGAGACAATGTGGAGCATTCCAATTTTTGGCTGCCCTGGCCAAAGGGCTATACTACAATTACACCCACTTGAGGTTTACAGGCCCTACTGCATGTCTGTATGCATGGGTCATTGTTGAACCTCCCAATTTTTGGCTGCCCTGCCAAAGGGCTATACTACAATACACCCACTTGAGGTTTACAGGCCCTCCTGCATGTCTGTATGCATGGGTCATTGTTGAACCTCCCAATTTTTGGCTGCCCTGGCCAAAGGGCTATACTACAATACACCCACTTCAGGTTTACAGGCCCTCATGCACGTCTCTATCCAGGGGCATTGGTGAACCTCCAAATTTTGGACTGCCCTGGCAAAGGAAAATACTACAATGGACCCAGTTCCTCAAAATGGGCACATTATGTCAAGAGGCCTTCATGTACGTCTCTTCTCAGGGACATCGGAGTGCCGCACAATGTTTTCACATAAAATCTTTCATCTAATCACAAAAAGTAACATACACCAGCTGTATCTCACTATTGGGTATGTGCTCTTAACATTTCCACCCTAAATATTCATTTTGGTATCATTTTGGAAGGTTTTCTGGTGACTCCGTAAAATTGGCGTGAAACTCGGACAAGATTGTTCACAGCTGTGACTTTTGAGTGAGAAATGCTTCCAGGGGTCTTCCCCATGGTGTTGCCATGTCATTTGAGCACTCTTCTGAGACTTTTGTGACATTTTTAGGGTTTCTACATGCTGCCGGCAGTCATTTCATAAAAATACTCGGGTCTCCCATAGGATAACATTGGGCTTGGTACTTGGGCCGAGTACATGAGTATCTCGGGATGCTCGGCCCGAGCTTCGAGCACCCGAACATTTTAGTATTCGCTCATCACTACTGTGGACCTGTCCTCCGGTTTTTAGATTCTTCATCTCTCTCTATGTGCTTTTCTCAGTGATTGCTTGGCCTCTGTTTCTTCTTGTCTGTTTTTCCCCAGCAGCAGAGTATGTACTCTTCTGTATCTTTTGGGTTGTGAAAGTTTTTTGTTAAGCCATCTGTATGTTGTACAGTTGTAGTCAAAAGTATTGACACCCCTGCAATTCTGTCAGGTAATACTCAGTTTCTTCCTGAAAATGATTGCAATCACAAATTCTTTGGTATTATTATCTTCATTTAATTTGTCTTAAATGAAAAAACACAAAGAATTGTCCTAAAGCCAAATTGGATATAATTCCGCACCAAGCATAAAAAAGGGGGCTGGACAAAAGTATTGGCAATGTTAGAAAAATCATGTGCTGCTTCTCTAATTTGTGTAATTAACAGCACCTGTAACTTACCTGTGGCACCTAACAGGTGTTGGCAGTAACTAAATCACACTTGCAGCCAGTTGACATGGATTAAAGTTGACTCAACCTCTGTCCTGTGTCCTTGTGTGTACCACATTGAGCATGGAGAAAAGAAAGAAGTCCAAAGAACTGTCTGAGGACTTGAGAAACCAAATTGTGAGAAAGCATGAGCAATCTCAAGGCTACAAGTCCATCTCCAAAGATCTGAATGTTCCTGTGTCTACCGTGCGCAGTGTCATCAAGAAGTTTAAAGCCCATGGCACTGTGGCTAACCTCCTTAGATGTGGACAGAAAAGAAAAATTGAGAGATTTCAACGCAAGATTGTGCGGATGGTAGATAAAGAACCTCGACTAACATCCAAACAAGTTCAAGTTGCCCTGCAGTCCGAGGGTACAACAATTATAACACAGATGAGTCCTGCACACAGAGAACAGGTCTGTAGGAACCTGTTCACACCGCCAGCATAATTGGAAACAAAAAGCTATTGCGACAAAAAACAACAGTACACTGCAGTAAAAATATTAAAATGCAAGTGCAGTATAAAAATGGTATAACAAATACAGGGTACTTAGTTAATCCGTTTTTTTGCGCAGAAAAAGTTATTTAAGCCACGTCACTATCTTCAAAGTGTACCCATCTCAGACGCGGTCCTAACTGTTGTATTAAAAACCTGACTGGTGTGAATACTTACCAGTAAGCAGGAGCCAGTATGACCAGTGTCTGAAGTGGAATGAAGGCGACGGGGCTATATGTGTGCAGGGCCCAGAGAGGGGCGGGAACTCCATCTCTTGCATGGCAAGAGGCAATTAATTATAACACAGATGAGTCCTGCACACAGAGAACAGGTCTGTAGGAACCTGTTCACACCGCCAGCATAATTGGAAACAAAAAGCTATTGCGACAAAAAACAACAGTACACTGCAGTAAAAATATTAAAATGCAAGTGCAGTATAAAAATGGTATAACAAATACAGGGTACTTAGTTAATCCGTTTTTTTGCGCAGAAAAAGTTATTTTAAGCCACGTCACTATCTTCAAAGTGTACCCATCTCAGACGCGGTCCTAACTGTTGTATTAAAAACCTGACTGGTGTGAATACTTACCAGTAAGCAGGAGCCAGTATGACCAGTGTCTGAAGTGGAATGAAGGCGACGGGGCTATATGTGTGCAGGGCCCAGAGAGGGGCGGGAACTCCATCTCTTGCATGGCAAGAGGCAATTAATTATAACACAGATGAGTCCTGCACACAGAGAACAGGTCTGTAGGAACCTGTTCACACCGCCAGCATAATTGGAAACAAAAAGCTATTGCGACAAAAAACAACAGTACACTGCAGTAAAAATATTAAAATGCAAGTGCAGTATAAAAATGGTATAACAAATACAGGGTACTTAGTTAATCCGTTTTTTTGCGCAGAAAAAGTTATTTTAAGCCACGTCACTATCTTCAAAGTGTACCCATCTCAGACGCGGTCCTAACTGTTGTATTAAAAACCTGACTGGTGTGAATACTTACCAGTAAGCAGGAGCCAGTATGACCAGTGTCTGAAGTGGAATGAAGGCGACGGGGCTATATGTGTGCAGGGCCCAGAGAGGGGCGGGAACTCCATCTCTTGCATGGCAAGAGGCAATTAATTATAACACAGATGAGTCCTGCACACAGAGAACAGGTCTGTAGGAACCTGTTCACACCGCCAGCATAATTGGAAACAAAAAGCTATTGCGACAAAAAACAACAGTACACTGCAGTAAAAATATTAAAATGCAAGTGCAGTATAAAAATGGTATAACAAATACAGGGTACTTAGTTAATCCGTTTTTTTGCGCAGAAAAAGTTATTTTAAGCCACGTCACTATCTTCAAAGTGTACCCATCTCAGACGCGGTCCTAACTGTTGTATTAAAAACCTGACTGGTGTGAATACTTACCAGTAAGCAGGAGCCAGTATGACCAGTGTCTGAAGTGGAATGAAGGCGACGGGGCTATATGTGTGCAGGGCCCAGAGAGGGGCGGGAACTCCATCTCTTGCATGGCAAGAGGCAATTAATTATAACACAGATGAGTCCTGCACACAGAGAACAGGTCTGTAGGAACCTGTTCACACCGCCAGCATAATTGGAAACAAAAAGCTATTGCGACAAAAAACAACAGTACACTGCAGTAAAAATATTAAAATGCAAGTGCAGTATAAAAATGGTATAACAAATACAGGGTACTTAGTTAATCCGTTTTTTTGCGCAGAAAAAGTTATTTTAAGCCACGTCACTATCTTCAAAGTGTACCCATCTCAGACGCGGTCCTAACTGTTGTATTAAAAACCTGACTGGTGTGAATACTTACCAGTAAGCAGGAGCCAGTATGACCAGTGTCTGAAGTGGAATGAAGGCGACGGGGCTATATGTGTGCAGGGCCCAGAGAGGGGCGGGAACTCCATCTCTTGCATGGCAAGAGGCAATTAATTATAACACAGATGAGTCCTGCACACAGAGAACAGGTCTGTAGGAACCTGTTCACACCGCCAGCATAATTGGAAACAAAAAGCTATTGCGACAAAAAACAACAGTACACTGCAGTAAAAATATTAAAATGCAAGTGCAGTATAAAAATGGTATAACAAATACAGGGTACTTAGTTAATCCGTTTTTTTGCGCAGAAAAAGTTATTTTAAGCCACGTCACTATCTTCAAAGTGTACCCATCTCAGACGCGGTCCTAACTGTTGTATTAAAAACCTGACTGGTGTGAATACTTACCAGTAAGCAGGAGCCAGTATGACCAGTGTCTGAAGTGGAATGAAGGCGACGGGGCTATATGTGTGCAGGGCCCAGAGAGGGGCGGGAACTCCATCTCTTGCATGGCAAGAGGCAATTAATTATAACACAGATGAGTCCTGCACACAGAGAACAGGTCTGTAGGAACCTGTTCACACCGCCAGCATAATTGGAAACAAAAAGCTATTGCGACAAAAAACAACAGTACACTGCAGTAAAAATATTAAAATGCAAGTGCAGTATAAAAATGGTATAACAAATACAGGGTACTTAGTTAATCCGTTTTTTTGCGCAGAAAAAGTTATTTTAAGCCACGTCACTATCTTCAAAGTGTACCCATCTCAGACGCGGTCCTAACTGTTGTATTAAAAACCTGACTGGTGTGAATACTTACCAGTAAGCAGGAGCCAGTATGACCAGTGTCTGAAGTGGAATGAAGGCGACGGGGCTATATGTGTGCAGGGCCCAGAGAGGGGCGGGAACTCCATCTCTTGCATGGCAACAATGTCAACCCGTACTATCCGTCGGCGTCTGAATGAAAATGGACTGTATGGTAGGAGACCCAGGAAGACCCCACTTCTTACCCCGAGACATAAAAAAGCCAGGCTGGAGTTTGCCAAAACTTACCTGAGAAAGCCTACAACGTTTTGGAAGAATGTTCTCTCATCAGATGAGACAAAAGTAGAGCTTTTTGGGCAAAGGCATCAACATAAAGTTTACAGGAGAAAGAAAGAGGCATTCAAAGAAAAGAACACAGTCCCTACAGTCAAACATGGCGGAGGTTCCCTGATGTTTTGGGGTTGCTTTGCTGCCTCTGGCACTGGACTGCTTGACCGTGTGCATGGCATTATGAAGTCTGAAGACTACCAACACATTTTTCAGCATAATGTAGGGCCCAGTGTGAGAAAGCTGGGTTTGCCTCAGAGGTCATGGGTCTTCCAGCAGGACAATGACCCAAAACACACTTCAAAAAGCACTAGAAAATGGTTTGAGAGAAAGCACTGGAGACTTCTAAGGTGGCCAGCAATGAGTCCAGACCTGAATCCCATAGAACACCTGTGGAGAGATCTAAAAATGGCAGTTTGGAGAAGGCACCCTTCAAATATCAGGGACCTGGAGCAGTTTGCCAAAGAAGAATGGTCTAAAATTCCAGCAGAGCATTGTAAGAAACTCATTGATTGTTACCGGAAGCGGTTGATCGCTGTTATTTTGGCTAAAGGTTGTGCAACCAAGTATTAGGCTGAGGGTGCCAATACTTTTGTCTGGCCCATTTTTGGAGTTTTGTGTGAAATGATCAATATTTAGCTTTTTGCTTCATTCTCTTTTGTGTTTTTTCATTGAAGACAAATTAAATGAAGATAGTAATACCAAAGAATTTGATTGCAATCATTTTCAGGAAGAAACTGAGTATTATCTGACAGAATTGCAGGGGTGTCAATACTTTTGGCCACAACTGTACTTTCAGTATGGCTTGATGGAGTAATTGGAGCTTTTTATATCGTTTGGAACTGTTAGCAGCGCGTTAATCAGCGTGATGTCCACTGTGAGCAACAGAGAATGTTCATTTATTGAGAATTAACAACATCCAGCTTACAACATGAGAATAGGACCAATCTGGTTTCTGGAGAGAGAAATCTGCTGTGACCTTCAGCATCAGTTCCACACTAGAATGTGCATGCTGAGAGCAGGGGAGGAACATCCTGTCTCTGAATGAGGACCTTTTTTTTTTTTTTTTTTTTAACTTTGTTGACATCTGAACAATGTGCATGCAGACATAAAATCACATCATATTAAACAAACAATAGTTGTTGTAATACAAACAGATGAATATGCATTAGGCCAACACCCCCACTCAACAACTACGTATTCTGTTAGTCCCATAGTGGTTCTCAATTCTTGGAATCTAGGTCGTGGCAATGGCTTGGTCAAAATGTCAGCTAACATCTTATCAGTCTCACAATAAACAAACTGAATTATGCCACGATCTATCAAATCACGTAGATGATGATATCTGATGTCGATGTGCTTAGTTCTAGCACTGATCTTTTCACTGCATGCAAGTTTAATGCATCCTTGGTTGTCCTCCTATATCACCGTTGGCTGAGTTAACGGTTTACCAAGATCATCCATCAGTTGTCTTAGCCAAATGATCTCCTGACTTGCATAGGCTGCGGACACATACTCAGCTTCTGTGGATGATAAAGCAACATATATTTGTTTTCTACTAGACCAGGAGATAGAACTTTCTCCAAGTTTAAATACGTATCCGCTTGTGGATTTACGATCATGCAAATCACCAGCCCAATCTGCGCAGGCATAGCCGGTGAGTTTTAGATTTCCTGCCGCAGATAATTTTAAATTTACCCCTTATGTCTCTTAAATATTGGAGAACTCTTTTAACGGCATTCCAGTCCTTTTGGCGCGGTTTCTCCACATATCTGCACAATATTCCAACTGCTGTTGTAATATCTGGTCGAGTCATAGTCGATATGTATAGAAGTGCCCCCACTGCCTGTCGATATTTCTCATTGTTAGGCAACAGGTCATCTTCTTCCAGTTTCAGGTAGGATGATTCCATTGGCGTTGATACACATTTGATTCAGGTAGTGTCTTGACAATGTAGGATAGACGTTTAGCTGGTATTCCTTTGTTTGATCTTGACGATCGTCTGATTTCAGGTTCACTTAGGCCTTTTGTTGTTTCTTCAGTGGATGAAGAATCTAGCCAGACTTCTGCATTCTCCCTTTCGTTGTCTTGTGATTGTGACTGAGATTGTTGTTGTTGCTTCATCTGGACTACTGGCATAATATCACAAAACTTGGGTGACACAAAATTTTCATCAATCACTACATCTTTGCTTATTTTGACCTTGTTTGTCTCTGGATGTAGAATTCTATAACCTTTCTGGGTTTCACTGTAACCTACCAGAATGCCTTCCTTAGCGTGAGATTCCCACTTAGTTCGTTTTTCTTTGGGAATATGTGTAAATGCTTTGCTTCCAAAAATCCTTGTGCTGTAGTTTTGGCTTTGCACTATTCCATTGCTCAAATGGAGTTTTCTCTGTCGCTTTACCTGGTAGTCTGTTCTGAAGATAGCAAGCCGTCATAATAGCTTCGCCCCAATATTCTGTAGGCTTATTTGCATCAAATAACATACTCCTTCTGCTTTCACAAAGTGTTCGGTTCCTTCTTTCTGCTACACAATTTTGCTCAGGGTTGTATGGTACAGTAGTCTGAAATATGATTCCATTTTCTCTTAAAATGTTCTGTGTCTCATTACTTGTATATTCAGTCCCATTATCTGCACGTAGAATTTTTGGCATTCTCCCAAACTTGTTATATACTTCAGCTATATATATTTCAAGTTTCTCTGGAACTTCATTTTTGCTGTGAAGTAGATAGACAACTGTGTATCTTGAATTGTCATCAATGAATGTAAGAAAATATCTCTTCTTTCCAGAGGTCTGAATACGCATTGGACCACAGATATCTGTGTGTATTAAATCTAGAGGTTGTTCTGTTCTTGTAGTACTTTTCTTAGGAAAGGCTTTTCTGGACATTTTCCCTTTGATACAGCTGGTACACCTCATTGTCTGGTTACATGGATCAATTGTAATATCATCAGCTAAGTGTTCTTGAAATAACTTTCTTATTGCTTCTGGGTCTTTATGTGCAAGCCGTCTGTGCCATACATGAATACAGTTCTTGTGCATTTCTTGCTTAGCTGTGTATACACACGCTTTGCATTTCAACTGATACAGCTCATCTTTGATTTCTCCTTTTGCTAGTGTGTGACCCTCCTTTGAGATGATGCAGCTATCGTGCTTAAACGTAACTTCATTCCCTCATTTTGTAAGCTTTTTCACGGATAATTGATTACTTTCAAGACTATAACCTGCAAACGTGAGATAAATGCGCATAGGGTCTTATCCTTTTTTTTAAAAGTTATATCGGTGTAAATTAAGAACTGCTCACCTGATTCAGTTGTGTCACCCACAACCAGTATAATCGCCTGTAAGATGGCTTATAAGATGGCTGCTGCAGGGCCGCACCTTCACGATAAACGTGGAAACAGGAATGCTGTAATAGGAACAAATGCCGAAATGCCCGCGCTGCCAAACAGGAATCACCAGGAAACGAAGAGTTAACTGGGCAGATTTTTTCTTTATTTCATCCTACGTGTTTCGGAGCCTCTATCCGAGCTCCTTCCTCAGGGAACAACAAGAGCACAATGGAAACAATCTTATTTAAACCCAAAAAGGCGCCAAGAAAGAAGTGACAGCCCCTGTACTGTGACGTCAGTGATAGGGTGGATAACAATGTGACATCACGGTGTTTGTAAACATTCCATCGTAAAAACTGTCAAAGAACACAAACAATTCCATACAACTGTTCATAAGTCAATTTGCTGCTCCTTTTCAAGCTCAAATGAGACTGCTTGAAACCTTACTATAAAGAGAAATAAATCAAGAAAAAGAGAGAAAAAGAAAAGAAAAAAGGAACAAAGAAGAGATGAGCTGGATTCAAACTCACAAAACATAATATATATTGTTCTGATTAACTTATGATATAGTTAGTTTATCTAGTTGTGCTATATAATCTGATGAAATTCACCATAAGAAATATGTGTGTTTGCAGGGAGAGAAAATTTCCGTGCAGGATAGTGTTAATAAATTTGAGGAATTTGACTTATAAACAAATCCTATACCATATCCAAATATATGAAGGTGCTCATAAAAAATGGATTATATTATACTATAGAATATACCATATTCTTTTGTGTGTGATTATATATAAGAATCTATTTAGGAAAAAAATATACATATTGGTGCATATATATAAAATATAAATATTGGTTCATAAGCATTAATAAAATCTCATAAAAAAATTTAATAAAAAAACTTTTAATGAGAGCTGAAAGAAGTGAAGTGGACTGTTTAAACAGTTATTTAGAACTGTTATTTGGTTTATTTTTCTGTGGACCTAATAATAATAAGAAGAATGTGTCAAAAAGGAAATGTAGGAAGAAAAAATTTTAACAAAACTAATAAAATTTGAGGATATACTACAAATAAAAATAGTATATTTTAAATAAGATATTTTAACAAGGCATTTTTACTCAAAAAAATTTTTTCTTCCTACATTTCCTTTTTGACACATTCTTCTTATTATTATTAGGTCAACAGAAAAATAAACCAAATAACTGTTCTAAATAACTGTTTAAACAATCCACTTCACTTCTTTCAGCTCTCATTAAAAGTTTTTTTATTAAATTTTTTTATTAGATTTTATTAATGCTTATGAACCAATATTTATATTTTATATATATGCACCAATATGTATATTTTTTCCTAAATAGATTCTTATATATAATCACACACAAAAGAATATGGTATATTCTATAGTATAATATAATCCATTTTTTATGAGCACCTTCATATATTTGGATATGGTATAGGATTTGTTTATAAGTCAAATTCCTCAAATTTATTAACACTATCCTGCACGGAAATTTTCTCTCCCTGCAAACACACATATTTCTTATGGTGAATTTCATCAGATTATATAGCACAACTAGATAAACTAACTATATCATAAGTTAATCAGAACAATATATATTATGTTTTGTGAGTTTGAATCCAGCTCATCTCTTCTTTGTTCCTTTTTTCTTTTCTTTTTCACTCTTTTTCTTGATTTATTTCTCTTTATAGTAAGGTTTCAAGCAGTCTCATTTGAGCTTGAAAAAGAGCAGCAAATTGACTTATGAACAGTTGTATGGAATTGTTTGTGTTCTTTGACAGTTTTTACGATGGAATGTTTACAAACACCGTGATGTCACATTGTTATCCACCCTATCACTGACGTCACAGTACAGGGGCTGTCACTTCTTTCTTGGCGCCTTTTTGGGTTTAAATAAGATTGTTTCCATTGTGCTCTTGTTGTTCCCTGAGGAAGGAGCTCGGATAGAGGCTCCGAAACGCGTAGGATGAAATAAAGAAAAAATCTGCCCAGTTAACTCTTCGTTTCCTGGTGATTCCTGTTTGGCAGCGCGGGCATTTCGGCATTTGTTCCTATTACTTTCAAGACTAGGCACATATAGCACATCCTTTACATGAATCCTTTTGCTTTGCGTTGCAGAGATGTAACAATCAATATAACCATCTACTATGCCTTCTGAGTTCATACACTGACCATTCGCCATTTTCACTTTCTCTGACTTGCTTTCGTTAAGCTTAGTAAAGAAGTCTCTGTCATTGGTCATGTGACTGGTTGCACCAGAATCTATACACCACGCATGCTTTGATTTAAATGCATTGACTAATGTGAATGCAGCCTCAGTATTTACAGAATCATTATTTTCAAATACAGCACTCTTAACTCTTTGTTTACTGTTTTGCTTCTTCAGCTGATTCATTTTAGCTTTCCAGACTCTGCATTCAGCATACAAAACATTCACGTGTTTCTTTAGGGTGGTTTCTGCTGGTGGGCACGTCCTGTGTTTGTAAAGCAGTTTCCTTGTTGCATACTTTGATGCTCACACTTTCTGCCTTTCTCTTATGTTCATCTACAAGCTTTCCTCTGATGTACTCCAATGTAAGCTCATCATCTGGGCGTGCATCTAGTGCAGTTACAAGCGTGTCATAGCTTTCTGGGAGACCACTAAGCAGTAGTGCTGCTACATGGAAGTCCTTCATATCTTCCCCAATGCCCCGCAGGCGCTCTACGGTCTCTAGAGTGTTTCTAATGTAGTCCTGCATGTCCTGGTCACTGTGTAGCTTAGACTGATATAGCTTTCTCATTAGATAGAGTTTGTTACTTAGATTTATCCTCTCATGTACTTTCTGCAGCTGCTCCCACATTTCCTTTGCAGATTCACACTTGCACACATGCACGATCTGATCATCTTCTATGCTGAGTGATATGGTGCTCTGTGCTTTCTGATCCATCTCTAGCCAGTCCAGTGGTACTGGGTCAGGCTTGGGCTCTTGAGTGTATTTCCACGTACCTTCTCTTATCAGCAGCATCTTCGCCTTGAATTTCCAGTATTGGTAGTTCTGGTTATTCAGGCTTGGCACTGTAAACTTTGCTGAGCTGCTGGTCGTGGCCATCTTTACTTCTTCTCAGTTCGCTGTTGTCTTTCTATCTCTGTGCTCTGGAGGTTTGGGACTTCTGTGACTCCTGGGCCCATAACCTGTTAGCAGCGCGTTAATCAGTGTGATGTCCACAGCGAGCAACAGAGAATGTTCATTTATTGAGTATTAACAACATCCAGCTTACAACATGAGAATAGGATCAATCTGGTTTCTGGAGAGAGGGAGAGAGAAATCTGCTGTGACCTTCAGCTTCAGTTCCACACTAGAATGTGCATGCTGAGAGCAGGGGAGGAACATCCTGTCTCTGAATGAGGACCTTTTTTTATTTTTAACTTTGTTGACATCTTAACAATGTGCATGCAGACATAAAATCACATCATATTAAACAAACAATAGTTGTTGTAATACATACAGATCAATATGCATTAGGCCTACAGGAACAACAGTCAATTATTCTGCGTTATTTATTAAAGTCTGTGGAATAATTATTGAGAATGATGATTTTGTGACCTTGAAAAATTAACTACTCTTTGCAATGCCTGCAGTATGTCTTCCTTATTGTTTAAGTCCAAATACTAAATTATTGTTTGTCTTGGTCTCTGGTTTGCCTCTGGCGTATTGTTTGATTTTTATAGGCCGAGTCTGTGTGCCATTTCTACCCTCCTTTCAGAAACTATTCTCACAGCCTCTGGACGATCATCTTCAAATATTCTCTGAAGTTGTCTGGATTTGATAGTTTCTGAGAGTCTAACTACCCTTAAGTTGTTGATGTTTTCAAGGTCCTCAATATGGTCTGCCATAAGGACTTACTTCTGTAGTAAGCGGATGTCTTTACAACCCTGCTTGTTTGTATGCTCCAGCCTCCCTATTCTGCACTCTGCTTCTTCAATTCTGACTTCATACTGCAAGATGTCTTCTTTAAGATCCAGGAGAGCATGCTGCTCGACAGTTGCTAGTAAAGCAGGATATCTGATACAATGTGTCTGGCCACTTCCTGAGCTAATACTTAGTAGTTTTTACTACAGGAGTTTGCTATATCAACTGCCAGCATCTCTCTTACCACCTGCCAGTTTCTTTTCATGCTCCATCCTCATCTTTCTCACCCCTCTCCTCCTGCAGGGTGTTTGCAGGCATTTCCTCTACCTTCAGCTCGCCTGGTAGACTGAGGATCTTCAGCAGTGGTCATTTTGGATTTCTCCTGCATCTCACGTGTCATACAGTTCATTGGGTTTTATTGCTACTGCGGAGGATGTCCAGGTCAAACAGCTAGTGACTATGTGTCTCGCTGTTCTCCATTTCTTTCCTTCTTGTTTCAAATGAGCAGGGATTGTTTACATCGTTCCCGATGTTCCACCATCTTGTTTAGCAGCCTTTTACATCTATGCAGTATTGGTACAGTAATGACCACTTTCTCTCCTCTTTGGCAGATAGCACTGTCACCCTACTGCAGCAGCATTCTATGCTGTGAGACTAACCATTAGAAAATAGCGTTCCTTCCCCAAACATGTTTGCCAATTTCAAATTCGTCTGGAACATGGCCGATTGTAGTTGGGTTTAGTGATGAGCGTATAGCTCGGTGGTACTCGGTACTCGCCCGAGCATCTCAGTACTCAGGATGCTCGGCGAGCACCGAGTACCGCCGAGATGCTCTGGCACATGCTCTGGTCCCCACTCCCTGCATGTTGCCGCTCTTTACAGAGCCAGCCCACATGCAGGGATTGGCTACCACACACTGTAATTCCACAGCCATGGCTGGCCGCACAGCGTCATCAACTCTTTATAAGATCTGATAGCGCTGTGCTCCTCACTCTGCTGCAAAGTGTCAGTGAGTGTAGGGAGAGGTGCTGCTGAGTGAGGGATCGATTTTGGTCCTTTTAGGTAGTGTAGTGCTGGGCTGCAAAACCCATCTAAACAACAGTCCTTTTAAGGACCAATCTACCTGTATACAGTCAGGCAGGAAGGCTGGTAGGCAGGGTATATAGGAAATCGGTGTACCAGTATACCAGTCAGCAGCACATCTGGGGCTGGTGTACAGGCTTAAAATATCATCTATCCATCCAAAAACAGTCCTTCTAAAGTCCCCGTTAGCCAGCATTGCCGCCCCCCGTTTACACGGCGAGACATCTCCGGCGATGGGCTGGCGAGCTTCGATGCAGGACAATGGGAGCCTATGGCTCCCATCGGTTGTCAGCTCGCCGGCGGCCGTTTACATGGGGCGATGTGTGCACATCGCCCCAGATCGGCCGCCTGGTTTCACATCACTGATGTGAAACCAGGCGAGCTGTCAGAGCCGCCGACATCGCCCCTTTAGATTAGGCGACGCAGGGGCAATGTCGCCGCCGATAGGCCCCTACGTCGCCTATGTAATCGGCGGCAATGTGGCCAGGTGTAACGGGGCCTTAAGGATAAATTTAGCTCTCTATAGGCAAGAGGGGTATATAGTGCAGTACAGTGTATCAGGAGCTGTATACCACTCAGCACATCTGGGGCTGGCGTCCAAGCTTTTAATATCATCTCATCTATAGTATCCATCCAAAAACAGTCCTTCTAAGGATTAATTTAGCTATCTTTAGGCAGAAGGTGTATATAGCACAGTACGGTGTATCAGAAGCTGTATACCAAGGAAAAAGTGGGAACTGGCACCTGTATCCAGTGATAAACTTTATTTCGGCAAAACCGTTGTCAACGGGCTTCGGCCTCAGGATGCTTTTTACTCATGTTGTGAGTTTTGCCGAAATAAAGTTTCTTATCATTGGATATGGGTGCCAGCTGCCACTTTTTCCTTGGTTTACTCCGGGCAGTGGCCGGCCGCTGCTGAGCACCCGATTTGGATCACAGTTGAAGGAGGGGTGAGCATTTTTCCTTCCCCCTTTCCCGGATTTATCAGAAGCTGTATACCACTCAGCACATCTGGGGCTGGTGTCCAAGCTTTTAATATAATCTCATCTATAGTATCCATCCAAAAACACTCCTTCTACTGCTTAATTTAGCTCTCTATAGGCAGGAGGGGTATATAGTGCAGTACGGTGTATCAGAAGCTGTACACCACTCAGCACATATGGGGCTTGTGTCCAAGTTTTTAATATCATCTCATCTATAATATCCATACAAAAACCATTCCTTCCACAGCTTAATTTAGCTGTATACAGGCAGTGTGTATAGCACACTTTTAAAAAGCAAATATCACACCGTTTAAAATGCGCAAGGCCGGTGGCAAGGGACGAGGAACTGGACGTGATGGTGATGATGCATGCAGAGGCTGAGGCCATGGGCAAGCTAGAATTGTGCCACAACAAACACCCACATCTTCTCGCCCGACCTTCCTGTCCCAATTCCTAGGTGTCACGCTGGGTGTAGGGAGACATCCAGCACTGGACGACGACAGGGTGGGGAAGGAGTCCCTGATGCGAAGGGCAAAAAGGGGGGATGGTGACCCCTACAACAACTAGCGCTGACACCTGGCTGCTCTATCGTCCCTATACAGCCTCCTCCCTTGCACCTCTCCACACCATCCTCAACTCTGCTGCCCGGCTCATCAACCTATCTTCCCGCTACTCCCCCGCCTCCCCTCTCCACCAAGCCCTCCACTGGCTCCCCATCCCCCAGCGATCTCGCTTCAAAACCCTAACCTTGACATACAAGGCCATACACAACCTGTCCCCTCCCTACATCTCCAACCTGGTCTCCCGCTACCTCCCTTCGCGCAATCTGCGCTCCTCCCAAGAACTCCTCCTCTCAACCCCCTGCATCTCCACCTCCCACAACCGCACACAGGACTTCTCTCGTGCTTCTGCCAGACTCTGGAACTCCCTCCCCCATCACATCAGACACTCCCCGACCCTGGGAACCTTCAAGAAAAACCTGAAGACCCACCTCTTCCTACAAGCCTATAACACACACTGAGACCCACTGCACCATCTCACCTCCCCCTCCTACTGTCTCCCTCCCCACCCCCTTTAGACTGTGAGCCCTCGCGGACAGGATCCCCGACCCTGCTGTACCCGTATGACTAATTGTGATATGTCATCGTTTGTCGTCGTTTGTGGTCGTCCTCGACCACCTGTTTCTGTCTACCCTCCAAATTGTAAAGCGCCATGTATCCTAATGGCGCTATATAAATACCAATTAATAATAATTAATAATAATAATACAGTTTCCACAATTGTCCCTGCCAGGATACTTATTCCTTGACTGTCCCTGGACTACCACTACACAGGGATCAGAGCCGGTAATCACTAGTCAGCCAGTCTAGCAACTAGAGAAACACACAAGGGAAACGAAGAAAGAGGGAAGAAATACACTTAGCTTGAGCAGATCCAAGCAGCAAACCAACAGACTCCAGGAAACACTGCTATGATGCAACCAGGAACACCTGAACAGCTATCACCAGCAGTGCATCCTGAGAGTCAAGGGGAATATATAGGCAGCTCAAGATAAGGAATCAGCTGGGTTCTAGTGACCTCCAGCTTTAACTAAAAGAGGAATGCCTCTTAAAGCTACAGACATTTTCTTAGGATTTTGACTGTTTGGCCAAATGCTGGGACCTTCTGCAAGCGGCCTCTACAGTCTCATCCATGCCTCCTGAACACACCCGTGACACTAGGGGACAGTAGCACACCACTATTAAACCGAGAGCAGTGTCTAAAAGTTGTTAGTCTCAGTAGCCGTGAGTCTGGACCACATATTCCTCACCCTGATCCTCCTTCCTCGCACCACGCCGAGTGGGATCACATACTTGGACACTCTGAAGAGCTGTTCAGTTTGCCATTGATAGATTCGGGCCTCTCGAGTGCTCCACTTGAAATGGAGCATGAGGAAATCGTATGTAGTGATGCCCAAATATTTGAGCTGCCACGGTCGCAGGAAGGTGAGGGTGGGAAAGTGTCACAAGATGGATGATGATGAGACACAATTGCCAGAAAATCAGGAAGAGGACCAGGGTGCGGATGTGGAAGACGAGGTCGTGGATGATCCAGTAACTGACGCAACCTGGCAGGAGGACATGTAGAGCGAGGACAGCTGTGCACAGAAGGAGGGAGGCGTAGCACCACAAAAGGCAGGAAGAAGCAGTGTGGTGGCCGCAGAAAGATGGTGGGCAACCATTCCCCATAACACGACGGAAGTTGCCAGAAAAACTCTTAGGTCTTCCCGAGTCTGGCTGTTTAAGGAGTCTGCTGATAATTCCGAAAAGGCCATTTGCACCACCTGCCATGCCAGCATCAGCAAGGGTAGCAAAGCTACCAGCCTGACCACCACCAGCATTATCAAGCACATGGCAGCAAAGCACCCGACTTTGTGGGCTGAACCCAGGGTCCAGGAGCAGTGTCTGCAGGTGACACCACTGCTTCTTCCACTGTTGTGCAAGCCAATCCTCTGTCCATAGTGCATGCAAAGATGCCTCCTGTCCTGCACCTGTCGTTGCACAATTAGACATACCACCATCAGGAACCACATCCTTGTCCCAGTGCAGCTTTCAGTTATCGATACCTCAGTCCTTGGAACGCAAGCGCAAATTTGCAGCCAACCACCCACAGGCCACACTACTCAAGTCGCACATTTTGCGACTGTTAATTTATTTATTTACCAGGATATGTGACATATGTACCATGAAGGGGGAACCATATACACCAGGATAGTATACATATACACCAGGATGAGGACATCTATACCATAATGAGGAATATACATACCAGGATGGGAATCATACATACCAGGATCAGGAATGATACATACCAGGATGGGGGACATATATACCAGGATAAGGAAATATATACCAGGATGGAGATGACATATACCAGGATGGGAATCATACATACTAGGATAGGGGACATATATACCAAGATGGAGATCATATATACCACGATAGGCCACAATGAGGACATATATACCAGGATGGGGGACATTACCTCATAATCTGGGGAGGGGGGGGAATTTGTAACTCTTTATAGGATTTAGAATGCGACAAGGGCCCATACATCTGACCAAGGTGCAAGGAGGGGGAAACCAGGTCCTGTCGGACTCTAGTTACACCACTGGATGGAGCTACATGCAAGGCTCAGCACATGCAGTTCAGTCACAGCACTTGGAACAGACTGTCAAACTGTTTCCCATGATGCTTTGCATCATGGAAGAGTGACGTAAACACAGTAGAGGAGCTTGGAAATTCTCCTGCAGGGGACTTTAGCTGAAGTCAGCTCATTTGTATGAGAAGCTCCTACCAAAAAAGGGAGTTTATCACTTAGTATTTGCTTTGGCAAACATATTTTTCATCAAAACATAAATGTTATTACATCTGCTTTTAATTTAAATAATGAGATTTTTAGTTATAGGTTCTCTTTAAAATAAGTTGTATTTAGCTTCTATTTTACTTTAAAACTTGTGTTACAGGTGTGCTACTGGAGAGGCCTGGCATGAGATCCTTTTGGCCTGTTCTTATGGAAAAATGTGTGACCCAGAGTCAGATTTCTTGCCGGGTGAGGAGTATACATGTGGAACAAGCTTTGCATACTTCTATTTTATAAGTTTCTACATGTTGTGTGCATTTTTGGTAAGTGTTTAGAAAAAAATATTTTTTTTTCATTTTCGTCACTGTATCTCTGGTAATTATAATTATAAAAAAATTATTGTTTTATAGATTATTAATCTCTTTGTTGCTGTGATCATGGATAATTTTGACTACCTTACCCGTGATTGGTCTATTCTTGGTCCACATCACTTGGATGAATTTAAGAGGATATGGGCTGAGTATGATCCAGAGGCAAAGTACGTACTTATATCATTATAACCTGTGTACAGTGGTGTGAACAAAAACTATTTTAGATGTCCATTTTTAAAAGCTATTGATATCCTTGCACTAATTTTTTTACTTGTTTTCATGTTTTCTAAACTAGGTTATTACCTAATTCCCAACATTAAAAGTTGCCTGTCATTTTATTATATATTGTGTATGCAGTAGTCACAAATTATGAGCTACTCTAATATAAACAATATATTTATTGGTAACAATTAAAATCTGATGATAGAATACACACCTGACAAAAATCAAATAAACACCACACGGTGTCACCACATCTTTTAAAAAAGTACATATAGAGTACATGCTGACCCTTTACCAACCTATGTTCCTTGCCTGCCTAACTACATGGGTCAGCACCCTAAAGGAGGTACATAAGAGATGCCCCTGAACCGCTTTGGCTGACCTTCGTTTCTCTAGTTGACCCTATATGGGTCAGTAAAAGATCAATGTCAGGGCATAAATGCCAGTAGTTGAAGTGTCTCCAAACAAATCTATCAATTACCCTACTTTCCCTAAGGATTATTGTATCTTTTTGACTACATACATATCAGGTTTTTTTTAATAAAATCCTTTAATGAATCCTCCGAAATACTGGAGTGGGAACACATAAATGGAATCATCAATAGTAATGAACGAACTTTGCTCAAACATGTTTGCCAATTTCAAATTAGGCAAGAACATGGCTGATTTGGTTTGGTGATCGTAAACCCGAAATACAGTCCCCAAAAGTCGGCAAACCCGGCTAAGTTTGGGAAAAAGTTTGAAATTTAAAATGTCCCACTTTACCAGTTAATTTGGGGCCAAAACGCTTGCCAAAAGGATCATTGGCAGGGGACTACATCTGACATGTGGTTAGGAGTGTCCCCAGCCATCAAGTCTACCGGCTTGGGCTAAGCTTTAGAATCTTTGGGAATTTTTTGTCTGGACGTGGGGAGTGTCCAGTTGCCAGGCGTGAAAGTAAGCATGGACCCACGATTAGGAATGAGTGAGTAGTCAAATACTCGAACTCACTATACTCGTGCTGAGTAGATCGTAATACTCGGGTATTCGAAACGAGTAGCGAGTCCAATGTTAGTCAATGGGAAATGCGGGTAATTGTCTGCTGGACTTAAAAAAGCTGTCCTGAGGCTGAGGAAAAGGCTAAAATGGGTGCATGATTGCCATAAGAGCGAGTTGTGATGGAGGAGATCTTCTGATAGCTCAGTATGTAAGTGGTGTAAAGAGATTGATCTGCTTTAGGGCCTCTGTGATGGTTAACACAGGAAGAAGCTAACCATCATCATCACAAGGACTTCGCAATTATAAAGCTTGGAATACTGGCATTATTGTTCCACTGCCACTGTGCAAGCATAGTGTCTGCAAAAAGTAGCCCAAGGGGCTGTACTATGGTTAATGAAGGAAGCAGACCTCAAGGGCCAAACAATTATGAAGCTGGGACTACTAGCACAGTAGTTGCAGTAGCCAATGTCCAGACATAGCCATAGTGTCTCCAAAAATTAGTCCAAGGGGCTGTATCATGGTTGATGAAGGGAGCAGGCCTCAGGGGCCAAAAAATTATGCCAGGACTACTTGCACAGTAGTTGCAGTAGCCAATCTCCAGGCACAGCCATTGTGTGTCCAAAAATTAGCCCAAGGGGCTGCATTATGGTTGATGAAAGAAGAAGGGTCTTATTACAAGTGCCTCCGATGGGAAATATTCATTAACAGAACCTTTTTTTTAGCTTATTGACCATGAGGTACATGTTGCACAAGCAGGAGTTAAAAACATGTATAAGAAGAAGAAAAGGGGTTTGCATGGGAAGGGATGGACGTGATCACCAGTTGCCTAAAATAACATTTTGGGTGACTTTAGGTTGGGATGCTGTCATCAGGAGAGCTTAAATACTCTTGTGAAATCCAGTCCTTATTAAATTTTATCAGAGTCAGCCTGTCTGCATTCTCTGCAGTCAGCCGTGTGCGTGTATCTGTGATGATTGCCCCAGTGGCACTGAAAACATGCGCTGACATCACATCACATTAGCAGCAGGGCAGGCCAGCACCTCCAAGGCATATACGGAGAGGTCTGACCAACTATGCAGCTTGGATACCCAGTAATTAAATGGAACAGAAGCGTCAGGAAGGAAGCAGGTATGGTCACTTAGATAGTCGTTGACCGTTTTGTGCAACTTCTCTCTTCTTGACATTGTTATATATCCAGCTAGCTCTTACTGATGAGCCCGTTTATTGAAGATCACCCAGTTTGTGGACATTTTATCACCATCTCTTTTGGACCTGCTGGCCATGTCTCTCTCCATTAATGCATGTGTGGAGACATGGGGGTCAGTGGGTGCTCTCGTCTGCTGGCCCAGCCGCCTTTAGAAAGACAGCATGGACCAGGGCTCATCCCAAACTGAACGCCCGAGCTCCTCACCCGTGGGCGGAACACTACTCAGACAATACAGGGTGAGGGAACCACAATATTAAGGCTTTATTGGATCCCCAAACAGTTAACAATATATATCACATTACCAGCAAAACACAAAATGTAACAGGCAACAGAGTCTCACCCTCCGCTGGCTCACCAGGAAATTACAAGGTTCTGCTGTGGACAGGGTTTCTTCCTTATGCAGTCTTTGATATCCCAGCCGAATCCAAACATTCGATGCTGAAGTCATTGTAGTATTATAATCCAGGTTCTGATCTCCTTGATCGGCACCGAAGTACCTAGGCCTGGGGTTATGGCTTGCCAATCAGGTCCGTAGATCCTAAATTAGCTGCATGTAACAAGTCCCATGCACCTCTAGTTGGGGCCGAAGTCCCTAGACCGAGGTCACTAAACAAAATCTTCCTGATTAGTGAACAGGTCTGCTTATATCCCCTTGATCACTTATTGCAGGATATTGGAGACATCACAATTGGTGGAATAAGCCTGCGCTCTCATTGGCTAGATTTCAAATTGCCTGGACAATGTTCATTTAAATGATGTGGGCAGTGAGGGGCCAAGGAGGGTGACAGTATACCATCCTAGCCGCAAACAATGGTGGCTGAAGTAATTTGAATAGAATCAGCAATACACATAGTAATACAAAGGAATTTTAGTAGGATTAAGTTCTCTAGCTTTCTATGACAAAGAGGTGAGATAATTACATTACACACGTTAAACACTACCAGGCATCTACAAGACTTGTAGGGGCAATGAGTGGCTGTCACAAGGTAATAAAAAGAAATACAAATACTGTCTGGCTACATAAGAAACCATCCTATATTGTACAATAAATAAGTGCATTTTGTCACAGCATGCTGTTGCACAGAGCTGGTACCTCTGCTAGCAACAGTGTCTGAGGTTGATTTTGCCATCAAATGATCAACAACGGCCCTCTTGAAGAATTCTATTCTGAAACCCCTTGGTGACTGCAACAGTAGCGAAGGAAATTTGTCCTTGTACTTGTCCTTGGTCTAGAAAGGTGGCCCACCAGTATAGGTTGCTGTTGAAAATGTGGATCATGCGAGGGTCTTGGCACAGACAGTTAGATATAAAGTGTGCCATGTGTGCCAAGCTGCAATGAGGCAAATGTTCTGTGACCCCAGAAGGAGGAACAATACCCATGCTCACCTCACACCGACTCTCCTCCTCCACCTCCAGCCCACCCATGCTGGACAGACATGAAGCTGGGGTTGGGAGTCCCTTGTGTAGCATGAGGGGTCCCCTCAGTACCACTAAAAAAGAAGTCCTCTCTCTCCTCATCTTCATCCCCCAATCTTGCCTGATGAGATTGGGTTGTGTAGGATCACCCATTGTGAAATCTTGCTCCATATCCAGCTGCTGGGCACTCAAAGATTCCATTTTTCGATTATGCAGCGATTCTTTCAGCAGACATAGCATAGGGATGGTTATGCTAATAATAGCCTGATCACCGCTCACAACGCTTGGTGCAGTACTCAAAGTTATCAAGCACCTCACAAATGTCAGGAATCCACACCCACTCGACAGTTGTTGTGTGTCTTGGCTGAGTCTGTCTGACGGGCATGTTTAAGCTGGTATTCAGCAAGTGCCCTCTGCTGCTCACTTATGCTTGCCAACATATGATATGTTGAGATCCACCGTGTTGGCAGGTTGCAAATGAGTCAGTGGTTTGACAAATTAAATTGCTTTTGAAGCACTGCAAGACTGGCAACAGAGGTTGAGGAATGGCGGAAATGGGCACAAATACAGAGCACCTTTTCAAATAGGGATGGCAAGTCAGGGTATGATTTTATAAATTTCTGCACCACTAGGTTCAGCACATGAGCCATGCATGGCACGTGTATGAGCTTCCCGAGCTTTAAAGCCACCACCAGGTTACGCCCATTATCACAGACAACCAGTTGCAATGCAATGGAGTTGCACTTGGGAGAGCCACTGATCGGTCTGTTGTTTTATTCCTTACCACAGCTTTGCTGCAGTGTGTGGTGTGTAACCTAAGCAGATGAGCTTCAGTAGACCGTGTTGCCGCCTTGCTGATGCGCTGATGCACAGCTCCCAAATTGGGAGTGATGTGAAGGGTAATTCAGCATAAGATGATGAGGCGGTGGATGAGGAGGTGGAGGAGGAAGAGGGGAGATAGGAGGTATATGATGAGGCGGAAACTCTGATTGAGGTTGGGCCCACTATTCGTGGCGTGGGTAGGATATGTGATGGTCCAGTTTGAGACTTTGTCCCATCCTTCACCAGGTTGAGCCAGTGTGCCATGACAGAGATGTATTGTCCCTGTCCACAAGTACTTGTCCACGTGTCTGTTGTAAGGTGGACCTTCCTGGTTACGGCATTGGTGAGAGCATGCTTTAGATTGTTTAAGACGTGCTGGTGTAACGCGGGGACGGCACAGCGAAAAAATTGGCTGGGAACTGAGAATCGTGGGGCAGCCACATCCAACAGATCACGGAAACACTGCGTCCCCACAAGTCTAAACGGCAACATCTCCAAGACTAGCAACTTGGCAATGTGCGCGTTCAGTATTTGTGCTTGTGGGTGCTTGGCTTGGTATTTACACCTCCTTTCATATATCTGGGGCATGGACAACTAGATGCTTGGCTGGGACAAACAAGTGATTGAGCTTGTTGGGTACTGCATCTGTGCAACCGCAGCTTGTGAGCAATGGGTATGATCACCTGCTTACTGCCCAGCAGATTGGGAAGGACGGATCATAGGCGACATGGCAGTGATTTGACCAGCAGACACCGATTTGGTACCCTGTTGTTTCGCCCACTGTCTAGGGTGGTTGGCTGCCATGTGTTTCTGCATACTGGTGGTGCTTTGGTTGCCTTTGCCCTGGCCTCTGCTCATCTTCATATGGCAGATGCTACAGATGACAATATTTGGTTCAGAAGGACTACATGAAAAAAATGTCCAGACAGCGGCTTGCCTTGACTTGGAGCACAGAGGGATTGCACTTGGCAACAGTTGACACACTTCGCACTCTGCTCAAACCAGTAGCCTTTGGTGCCTTTGTTGGTGCTACGTATCCACCTTCTTCCTCTGTGCTGGCTATGCGTGCCAGCAGTCCAGGTCAGATCGGTGGTCTCATCATCGACCACCTCATCGTCCATGTCATCCTCCTTCCGTGTTGATATTGTTGGCTGGCCAGATGGCAACGATGTCATCACCATCAGCCTCCACCTCTTCACCCGGTATATCACGTGGATGAAAGTGACTTTCTTCTAGCCATGGGTTTACAAATATTTGGCCATGAACAGACGATACCTCCTGACATACCTCTTCGATGTCGCGCAGTAAGAGGCCAGAGGCAATGAAAGGATTTTGGACCAAACAGATCCTCAGAGTGGCCAAGGTTGGGGTCAAATGTTTCCTGTTACTCCTGACGGGGTGATGAACTAGGAAAAGGTTGAGAGTAGGATGACCCAGCATTCTCTGTATCAACAGGAGACTGTGTGGTTGTGAACGATTGGGTGCTGCTAGAATATTTTGTGGAGGCCTTGTCAGCCATCGAAGACAGTATCTGCTCTTGCTCTTCTGGCTTCCAGACCTGCTTACGTTCCGGACCTGGAAATTTTGCCAGGAACATAGATGCATCAACCTTCTTCTGTCTCCCAGACTCTGTGCCTTGTCAGGCACCACTGACAAACCCACGCCCACGTCCTTGTCCCTGTTCCTTCACAACAGCTTTTTTAGGAATTTGTTTTTTTTCTGACATAGCTGCAGATGTTCAGATGCAGATATTGGGGAATAAGGAGCAGTTAGTGCTTTGTGGAAGGTAGCACTACAGCCTAGTACTTCTTTGTGTTTTACATACAGCACCACAACACCACCAAAAAAATTGCCCTGAGGTTTAAGGCAAAATATTACGCGTGCCAGTCACCACACAAGACAGCGGTGCTGGCTGCGTGTCAGTTGTGCAGTACCGTGCATGCTATCAGTATGAACACAGCACTGCAACAGCACAAAAAAATTGTCCTGAGGTTTAAGGCAATATATTACGCGCGCCAGTCACCACACAAGACAGCTGCTGCGTGTCAGTTGTGCAGTACTGTGTGGGCTATTCGGTGTGAACACAACAACGCAATAGCAACAAAATTGGCCTGTAGGGTAAATGTGACCCAAAAAATAGCTAGGAAAACTGTCACTATTCCCTGACCTTTAAGCTCTGAGAAGAGCTGAAATATTGCTGACTGTACTATGTGGTACTGTAACGCTCCTGCCTGTCTCCCTGCACTACAGTCACCTAGTAATACAATACTGGTAGCTCTCACAAGACCTTTTGGGTTTTACAAAGGATTTCTGGACGATTTGCACAAGCACAACTCTCCCTAGTAGCTGCTCACACTCTCTCTACATTAGCTGCGTCTGCATGCAATGTGCAGAAAATAGCGGCAGCAGGGCTTATATAGAGTCTATGAGTCATGTATGATGCTGAGCGGCCAGCCAACCGTAGTAATGCCACAACCAAGAAGGCTGTGGCATTACTGTGATTGACTAATGCTGGGCGGGAGATCCGAATATTGTGAGGCGAGTAGTGAAATACTTGCTATGTTTCGAGTACCGAGAGTACAGCATTACTCGCCAAGTACTGAATAGTCACAATTATACTCGCTCATCCCTACCTACGATGTCCGGCGCACAATGGAAAACAAAAGATAGGGAGACAACAGAGGGATAAATACTGTAAAGGGCCCTGCTCATAGGGAATGGGGAGAGGTGACCTCCTGCACTCATTTGCGGCTGTGCACTGATCTCCCTACCGTCCTTATATGAGTTCTTTCAACTTGTCACTGAGCAGGAAACCTAGGCCCTTCGCTGGCCCTGATGTTAGCCCTCAATAGGGAATGGCCGGCGGTAGCACTAGTCCTCAACCACTGCAATAAAGGAGACAAAAAGGAAGGGGAAGACAGACAATTAAAAACAAGGCAGGAACTTTATGCCTGCTGCCACTTCTCCTAGGCAGCAGAAGGCTTAGCAACAAAATGTTCTCCAGAGAGCTTCCTTCACCTCATGGATCTTTGGCCAGAATGAGTTCAATCACCAGCATAGCATGCTGCATCAATGTTATTTATAAAGGGGAAGTAGTAATCTCAGAATGGCCACACCTGGACTAGACCTAGCTAGCTTACTGGCAGCAGAGACTGATATTAAGGCTAGAAACACACTGTCCGCGTGACATGCGAGTTAGTCGCACGAGTCTTGGATCATTCACTCGGAATAGCCTCCCCCTCTTTGGACGGGACCAGTGAAGCTAGAAAAACATACCACTGACAGTATCCCATCCAAAGAGACAGGGGTCGTGCTGGGTGAATGATCCGAGACTTGTGCGAGTAACTTGCATGTCACTCGGACAGTGTGTTTCCAGCCTAACTCCTCAACTGCCAAAGGATAAAAGCACGTTTAATATGAAGTCTAAATATAGACATGAGACAGAGGTCCAAAACCAGTCACAAGTCTCCCACGTAAGGCCGGTTTCACATTTGCATTTGTGAACGCAGCGTTCCAAAGGCAGTGAAACGCAAGCACACTGCGTTCCTATGTTTAACATGGGAACGCATGGGACCTGCTTTTGGCTGCTTTCGGTTGCGGTTGCGGTTGGATGCGCATAATTTGTGCGCCCTCTGAACGCAGCCTGTTCCATTTTTTTGTGCGTTCGCAGGCGCTTGTTTTATCAGCAAGCGCCCGCAAGCGCACATACAACACACTGATCTCAATGGATCCGCAGTGTTCTCTTGCGCTGTTATGCACATTGAAATCTCTCCCGAGAGGAGGAGATCTCCACTGCTGATCTCCTCTCCCGGCCGTCGCCGAAATCGCTGATTGGCTGGCCGGGCACCATACCGATGTGAACACATGCGGAGATTCTCCGCTGCATTCACATCAGTATGTCAGCGTTTGCCCTCCGCATGCAAACACAAACGCAAATGTGAAACCTGCCTAAGAGAGACCATCATGACACTACCCCCCTTTTAATGAGTGGCCTCCGGACCCTCGAGAAAAGATTAGTCAGGATAACACCTACAGAAATGATACCACAAACTACCAGTGTTTACTCCTGTAAGCCCCTGTCCCTCAAGGATATCACCTGCACAGCGAGGAACAGATGTATCAAACGTCTGCTCTGGAGACACAACATATCTCCAGAGCCATGACCTGTGAAACACGGTGCAGCTACCAAGTACTGGGGTCAGCTCCAGCTGGACAGCTGAAGGGTTAACAATGTCCATACGGACTGACAAACTCAAAGCCCATAGACCCCGAAACACACGTCCACTTGATGGCATTAGTGGACACCCATACACAGTCATTCACAGGCAAGTCCGGACCTGCATGTTTATTACCAAGCATAAGTCCAGAAAGAACTTGGGCAGAGGGAGAATCCATGCGTATTCTCTCCGGTGGCACCTTGCGCACATTAACTGGAGCAGAGGGAAATAGAGTATGCCTTCCTCAAACCGACCTGGGGGGGATGGCTCTTCAGATACTGTATTGAGAGTGTACACCTCTGACAGAACTGACTTAGGAACCATATATTCAGGATCCGGGTCCCCGGTATGGACATCTCCTCTCACGGATACCTGGAGGAAAGGCCGAGACCTAGCATAATCCCGAAGAGTGGATATGAAATACCCTCTTTGTCCTTGAGGGATAGCAGCCAGTAAAGTGGGAAAACAGAGGAAACATTCATGCCCAGGTCACCACCTCAACACGACCTGGGGAAGATGGCTTTTCGGATGTTTGTCTGGGGATGGATGGGCAAACACCAATGAGGTGACCCTTAAGCCCACAGTAAAAATACGCCCCCATCCAATGGCGAACCACAGGCGACCTAACATGAGGGGACACCCTCATATCTGCATAGGTTCATCTACCTGCACCTGTGGGACCTTCTCCATAAAGGAGAACAGGGGGCTGGGTTTGGGTGTGTCTTTCAATGAGGTCCAAGAAAAAGACCAGAGAGAGATCGTGCTTTAGTGATCCGCGCTGCCGTCCCACCATATCTGAATATATGCCAGGGAAGCCAAGAATATGCAAGCTGTTTCTTTATTCGATCAGTATTTCCATCCAATGTGTTTTGGTACAGACCTTGTACCTTCCTCAGGGAAATTACCTCTTTCAATGAGGTGTCAATCTATTCTGATGGCAAGGGGCATAGTGGCCTCTAGCAATTCTGGAGTAGAGTACTGAGCCATGGTGTCCTGGAGCCTACAAGACAACCTATAACAGAACTGTCTCCTAAGAGCTGGGTTTTTACCATTGGGTGTCCGTGGCCCACCTCTGAAACTCCAAACAGTACTCCTCAGCCAGCTGTGTCCCCTGCCGGAGTTTTCGGAGATTCGACTCTGCCAGAGAGACACCATCAGGGTCCCCATAGCAAGGGCCAGAGCCGCAAAATCTCATCTACCGACCGCATAGATGGAGAGACAATCGGTAGAGATGACCTTGCAACAGGGAGACAACAACCCCAACCCTCTGTTCTTTGCTCCCCAAAGAACTTGGATGGAGCCTAAAGTATAACTTGCAGGCCTCCTGGAATGCCTGAAACTTATCAGGGAGGGGAAACTTGGGTTCTGGTTGGGTCTGAGATTGGGCCAAGACCAGCAAACCCGCAATATAATGCAGCTGCTGCACCAGCTGTTCCCGCAGATCCGTCACCTCCTGTGACAGAGTCTGCTTAAACTGGGCAAACGCAGATGCAGAATCCATAATGGGTTAAAAAAAAATATATCTCTTGAACGGCAGAGGTCCTGCACGAACCTATTTGGTAGATGGCTCTCCTTGTGGCCCATAGAAATCCATATCCTCTCTTTCTTTTATTCTCCACCTCTGCTCCTTTACATCCCCATTTATCTCTCCTTCTCCCTTCTTCTTCCTTCCCCTTACTATGCTCCAACACTACTCTCTTTCTACCCCTAACCCCCCGGGGAAGGGCTGATGGAGGCAATCTTCAGTCTTTATAGATTTATATTCTAGTTATTTCGCCCTGAGCTAATATTAAGCTCTGGGGCTCCTCCCTCATCCTTTATACTGAAAAGGGAGGGCGACAATTTGCGAGTAGGCAAGATTTTTTACAGGACCTGACGTGGCTTGGAGACACACGTTGAGAATCGTACTGATGTCTATACACTATGATCATTGTCTTCCTCCCTGGTTTGGGGTATGCTATGTCAATGTTATAGTTTGTGTGTCATTTACATGATGTTGATATGTTAAAAATCATCTTAATAAAGAAAAATTTACAAGAAGAAAAAAAAAAAAAAATATATATATATATAATGGGCTGGTGATTGTCACGCTGCATGCATCTACTGTGCGTGTCAGTGAGCACGGACATACAATGTCCATCGCACAATGGAAAACAACAGACAGGGAGACACCAAAGGGATAAATACTGTGGAGCACCCTGCTCATGGGGAACGGTGGAGAAGTGACCTTTTGCATTCACCTGCGGCTGTGCCCTGATCTCCCTACTGTCCCTATGCAATTTCTTTCGACTCGTCGCCAAGCAGGAAACCTAGGCCCTTCATTGGCCTTGATGTTAGCTCTCAATAGGGAATGGCCGTCAGGAGCACTAATCGTTAACCACTACAATAAAGGAGACAAGAGGGAAGGGGAAAACAGACAAGGAACAGCAAGGCAGGAACTGTACGCCTGCTGTCACTTTTGCTAGACAGCAGATGGCTTAAAGACAAAAGGTTCTCCAGAGAGCTTCTTTTACCTCAGGAGGCTTTGGTTAGCATGAGTTCAATCACCAGCACAGCATGCTGGGACCATGTGATATATAAAGGGGATGGAGTAATCACAGAATGGCCGCACCTGGACAAGACCTAGCTTTCTGGCCACATAGACTGATATTAACTCCTCAACTGCCAAAGGAAAAAAGCACCTTTAATTTGAAGTCTCAATATAGACATAAGGCAGAGGCCCAAAACCAGTCACAAGTCTCCCAGGTAAGAGAAACCATTGTGAATGTGTTTAAATTTCTTTAAGCTTCCTGGAATTTGCAGGTGTTTTCCCACCTGCAGGATCTGAATTTTGAAAACAGTGCCAGTTGTGGCAGCAGCTAGGAAGTCCAGGAAGCTTACAATGTCCTTAAAACATCAGTTTAAAAGAGCTTTATATTTTTAACTAGATGGCGGCCCGATTCTAAAGAATCGGGTAGTCTAGAATCAATATATAGTTTATTTACTAAAGGGGGGTTTACACGTTGCGATATCGGCGTCCAATTTCAATGAAAAGTCACGTGGTTCGATCGTTGGAGGCTATATCGTTCCTGCGTTGTATGGTGTGAACGTCCAATACGATGCAGGAACGATGTCAATGCGATATCGGGGATTGAATGAGCGTGCTATTCAATGCACCGATATTGAAGGGAGATTGGAGCCGGATCGTGCTGTGTAAACGCCCAACGACGATGCGATTTGAAACGTCACCCATTCACTCCCATGTTAAATGTTCGAACCTGGGTAGGGTGTGTAGACATCACACGGACGTTGTATTCCGATATCGCAGCGTGTAAACCTCCGATGCGATGCGGGAGAAACATGCACTAAATGAGCGTTCCCGCTCCATTGAAGTGCGATATCGCAACGATATTGAAACGTGTAAAGCCACCTTAATAGTTAGGGGAGTGCGGTGAAATTAATCGGAAAAAATGGTCCAAAGCCAAAATTCTGTTTTTTTTGGTCGCCGCAACATTGCTATAAAATGCAATAACGGGCGATCAAAACTGCGGATCCCCCCAAAAATGGTATCATTAGAAACGTTAGCTCAAGACGCAAGAAATAAGCTGTCATGCAGCCCCAGATCCCAAAAAATGAGGGCGCTACGGGTTGTAGCACATAGCGCAAAAAGTCAGTTTGTTTTTTTGCAAACTAGTGAATTTTGTTTCACCACCTAGATACCAATAAAGGTATACATGTTGGGTGACTATGAACTCGTACTGACCCGAGGCATCACCCTGTCACATCGGTTTTACCATATAGTGAACATGGCGACTAAAATACCCAAAAAACAAACATGTTATTGCACTTTTTTTGCAATTTCACTGCATTTTAAATTTTTTTGCTATTTCCCTGTACACAATATGGTAAAATAAATTATTGCATATGAAAATACATCTCGTCCCGCAAAAAACAAGCCATCATATGTCTTTATTGACGGAAAAATAAAAAAGTTGTGGCTCTTGGAAGCAGGGGAGCAAAAAACTAAAATGAAAAATGAAAAATTCCACGGTCATGAAGGGGTTAATGTCCGGGAGTCCAACCCCGCCCTCCCTATTTGGACGAGAAAGTATCGCTCTCGCTATCCTGGGGTGTTTATAGTTCCAAATAAAAGCGGTTTGAATCCGCGTGATGGACTTTAAAAAGGAGGACGGGAGTCTAATTGGAAGGGCCTGTAGATAACATTAGATTTTTGGCAATACTGTCATCTTGAGAGTTGGCACCTACCCAACCATGAGAAAGTCGATCTCGCCCATCTATCACAGTCAGCTCGCATATTGTTTAGGAGGCCAGGGAAGTTAGCCTCGTAGAGATCATTTATATCTGCCGTCATCTTCAGTCCCAAGTAAGTGATAGCTCGTGTCGACCAACGGAACCCAAAGGTCTCCACGAGGGACCCCACCAAGCCCAAAGGCGCCGATACGTTTAAAGCTTCGGACTTGGATTGGTTAATTTTAACGTTAGAGAGATTTCAGTACACCTCCAAGTCTTGAAGTAGATTAGGAAGAGAGACCGCGGGGTTTGTGACGAAAAACAGCAGATCGTCTGCGTATGCTGCAATCTTAAATATGGACGACTTCACTTGAACCCCTAATATGTCTTGGTTTGCCCGTATGTGTCTCAGCAGTGGTTCGAGAGACAAGATAAAAATTAATGGGGACAGCGGACAGCCCTGCCAGGTACCATTCATGATATTGAACGGCTCAGAAAAGAACGCCATTCACCCGGACTCTGGTAGATGGGGCCGAGTACAGGGACAACACCCCGTGCATCATCCTAGCTTCCAAGCCAATATGAACCAAGGTTTGTACCATGAAAGTCCAATTTACTCTGGTGAAAGCCTTTTCAGCGTCTGTCGATATGAGCATCATCGGAGAGCGGGAGATTTTAGCTTTATATAAAAGATTTATCGTCTTGGTAGTGTTGTCCCTGGCCTCCCGCCCTATCACAAAACCCACCTGATCTGGGTGGACAATATCACGTATCCATGGAGCCAATCTGTCCGCTAGGATTTTTGCAAATAGTTTGATGTCAATATTCAAAAGTGAAATAGGCCTATAACTGGAGCATAGCAGAGGATCTTTCCCGGGCTTATGTATCACTGTTATGGTAGCCCTCAAGGAGTCTCTCGGGGGTACCGCCGTCTCAGTCAAGGCATTGAGTGAGGCTTTTAAGTGTGGAAGGAGTCTGTCTCTGGCTTCTTATAATACAGGGCCGTAAGCCCATCCAGGGCCTTGCCGTTTTTTAGCTGAGGAGATTGCCCCCAGCAGCTCCTGATCAGAGATCGGCTCCTCCAGGGAGTGGATTGTCTCCTTCAGCACCGGCAAACCAGAGGATTCAATATAATCCCTGATACGGGATTTAAAGTTAATTGAAGCAATCTCTGGGTTGCCACTGTTTACATTATACAAAGAAGCATAATACGTTTGAAATGCCTCGGCAATCACCAGAGGGAGATGCTTCTTCTGAGTTTCCCCAGGAGTGACAATTTCTGGTACATAAGTGGCCACTCTCTGAATTCGCGATGCCCTGGATAACGATTTGCCTGCTTTTGTGGCGCCCTGCCTACGCAGGTAACCACAGATCTCTCTAATGCACAGCTGGGTTTCCACAGCAGGTACTTACTGCGAACAACACCTTCCACCCCGGAACAGTAAAGGGAGCTCAACTTGCTGCCCTTAGGCAAGATACGCTATACTGTATATACTGCTGCTGGGGAAGAGCTAGTCAGAGTGTGTGCAGACACTAGAAGAGCTGCAGGGAAATCCTGGTGTTCGGTGCTGTGAGTAGGCCCGAGCCAGTGACCCGAAGTGGCCCTTCAGTGCCCCACCAGCCTAAGTGGGACTGAAGGCAGGGAGCTCAGAGCAGGAATAGAAGCAAGGGTCAAGTAGCTCAAGTTAAGAGTTTGTTCCAGAGAAGCCCGATATTGGGGATCCACATCAGTGGGAGAACTACAGGTCCACAGAAAACCCCATTGCACCGTGGAAGCTTCAGTTACCCGGTCTCCTGAGAGAGTCAAAGAGAGGGAGCCAGGAATTGCAGTGCCCAGAGAAGGTCATCCCGGAGACCACACAGGAGGAGAAAGAGATACAGATGAAGGCAGAAAGTGGAGGCAAGTCAGGATATAACAGACTGTGCTTCAGCAAATTCACAAGGAAAGGAGGCCTTATACCCACTTGCTTGTGGGAGCTCACTGTGCAGCCCAGTCACTCATCAGTGCCCTGGACTATTTATCTGACTAACATCAGTAAAAAGGTAAAGAGACTTCTTCTGTGTGCGTGCATCCTTTCCTCTCACTCACTGTGCCCCCCTACAGACTATTCTTACTCTCCCTCCACAATCTCAGCTCTGCTACAACCTGTTCACCCTCACTACGCTGCCCTGGAGGTCCCAGTCCTGCCTGAGGAGGACTATACTATCACTGCTGCAATCCCACCGACCTCCGGAGGACTGTAGCGGTGCTGATGATCCCTTTCCAGATACTACAGGTGGCGTCACGACTAATTTGTACATAATTCCTGTAAATACCCATTTTTCAAGAGCATCGCTCCCCAGGATACGGGATCAGGCACGGCCACCATTCGCCGTGACAAAGTTACCTCCCCTCACTGCCGCCTGATACCCGAGTACCCCATGCCCTGGGGCGCAACACTATGTTTCCGTGCTCATAATAATGACAGCGGCACCTAGAGAGAACCTTAGCCTTCTTGATCCATATCCTACTCATTTCCTCTATCATCTCAATCAGAGACTCTTTCAGACTTCCCAAGGGCGTTTGTTTGTGCGGCGACTCCACTCCAAAGTCCTCAGCCGTGACAACAAACCCACGGTCTCTGCATCTCTTTCTCTTTTCAATCTAGCATCGTGCTTGATGAGGGTCCCTCTTACCATGCATTTATGGGCCTCCCAAATCACCACTGGGGAAGTGTCCTGTCCCGTGTTAATGTCAAAATAGTCTTCTAGTGTGTTCGTAACATCACGGAGTGTGTCAGGGTCATCAAGCAATGAGGAATTCAGCTTCCAATGCCACTGTTTTGGCCACGAAGATGACAGCCATATCGTAAGTGTGACCATGGCATGATCTGAAAATGCTATTGGTTCTCTGCTGGTCGCTTGGATTTGGCCTAAGTCGGAGTGACGCACAAAAAGATAATCCAGTCTCTAGTAGGACCATTGAATAAAAAGAGTAATCTCTGTCTCTCGAGTGTAGTAGGCGCCAAGTGTCAAGTAGTTGGCGTTCGTGCAGAGCCCTCCTCAAACGTCGCTGTGCTGCTCCCGTCAATGCAGACCTCCCCCCGAAGCATCCACAGTCGGGTCCAAAGCTACATTGAGGTCTCCCCCAAGAGCAAGGAACCCCTCTGCAAACTGCTCCACATTATCTAAAAATGTCAGTAGCGAGGCAACCTGACCAGTGTTTGGAAGGTACAGCGAGGCGAAAGTATACACCCGGGACGCAATTTTACCTTTTATTAGCAGCATCCTACCGGTTCCATCATCACTCGAGTCCAGATATTCCCAAGGAAGAGATCTCAATATCACTATACTGGTTCCCGAGGAACGAGGATCCGTCGAAGAACCATGGTAGACTGTGGGAAATCAATGATTGGAAAGTCTGTATGGCTTGGCTAAACAATACTGCGTCTCCTGCAGAAAGGCAACATGAATGTTATTAGATTTCAAATAATTGAACATTATCGATCTTTTACCTGGATCATGTAGACCCTTCACATTGAGTGTACTGATTTTCATCTCAGTTTGGCTGCTACTATCCATAATGTACTAGCAGGCGGGGCGAGGGAGCGGGGAAAGTAAGGGGAGGATGCGAGGGGAGTGGGAAAGAACAAAAGAAAGGAGAAAAGGATGAAGTATGTAAGATAGAAAGAAGTAAATTAAAGGAAGTAAAGAGACTTTAACAGTCAAGTCCGGTCAGATCCGGCGATCTGAGTCCCCTTAGGAAAGGAGAAACAATGGGACTTGAGGGGTCGTAGACAACCACGGGCTCACCTATCTCAGACCCAGGACAAATGATAATGAACAATATAAGCACAAAAACCCAATTAGCGGCAGCTCAGCCCCCTCCACCCCTTCCTCCACCGCCCACCAGGGAACTTTTCCATACAAGTCCCACTGCAGCCCCGACATCGAGGCCCGGGAGACAGGAGGGGTCCCAAGAGCCCCCGCGGATCGAACAGAAGTCAAAACCAAGGCATAACTTTTTTGACAATTGACACTGACAGGAACGGCCAAAGGCCCGCCACTCCCGTATAAAACCTGAGGGAAGACCATAATAATGTAACAGTCACATCAGGGCCAGGATCCCTCCCGGGGCGAACCCTGCCGGCGCCCCGGTCAAGCAGCTGAGAAACGAGGTCTACGTCCTATCTTCCCTCTGTAGGACGCCGAAGCACTTACGAAGCCATCAAGTGAGAGCCAGTCAGGGACCTGGATGGGCTCAATATGTAAAAAATCAAACAACCCACTTAAGTCCTCTTTGGACCATACAGTGTTGGCCAAAAGTATTGACACTCCTGAGATTCTGTCAGATAATACTCAGTTTCTTCCTGAAAATGATTGCAATCACAAATTCTTTGGTATTATTATCTTCATTTAATTTGTCTTTAATGAAAAAAAACACAAAAAGAATTGTCCTAAAGCCAAATTGGATATAATTCCACACCAAACATAAAAAAGGGGGTGGACAAAAGTATTGGCACTGTTAGAAAAATCATGTGATGCTTCTCAAATTTGTGCAATTAACAGCACCTGTAACTTACCTGTGGCACCTAACATGTGTTGGCAATAACTAAATCACACTTGCAGCCAATTGACATGGATAAAAGTTGACTCAACCTCTGTCCTGTGTCCTTTTGTGTACCACATTGAGCATGGAGAAAAGAAAGAAGACCAAAGAACTGTGAGGACTTGAGAAACCAAATTGTGAGGAAGCATGAGCAATCTCAAAGCTACAAGTCCATCTCCAAAGACCTGAATGTTCCTGTGTCTACCGTGCGCAGTGTAATCAAGACATTTAAAGCCCATGGCACTGTGGCTAGTCTCCCTAGATATGGACCGAAAAGAAAAATTAACAAGAGATTTCAACGCAAGATTGTGCGGATGGTGGATAAAGAACCTTGACTAACATCCAAACAAGTTCAAGCTGCCCTGCAGTCCGAGGGTACAACAGTGTCAACCCGTACTATCCGTCGGAGTCTGAATGAAAAGGGACTCTATGGTAGGAGACAGGGGCGTAACTAGAACTGGCAGGGCCCCATAGCAAACTTTTGAACGGGGCCCCCTCCAAGACACGCCCCCAATTACACGCCCCTTCAAGACACACCCCCTTACCGAATCGGTGTTAACAGTCTGACGCCACCCAGTTTACCGTATATACTCGTGTATAAGCCGACCCCCCTACTTTTGCCCCCAAAACCTGGGAAAACCTATTGACTCGTGTATAAGCCAAGGGTGGACCCCAGCATAGGTATACAGCCCCCAGCAGTGTGGTATACAGGCCCAGTGGTAGTATACAGCAGCCTCCCCAGTGGTATATACAGGCCCCAGCAGTATATACAGCAGCCTCAGTGGTATACAGCAGCCCCAGTGGTATACAGCAGCCTCCCCAGTGGTATATACAGGCCCCAGCAGTATATACAGCAGCCCCAGTGGTATACAGCAGCCTCCCCAGTGGTATATACAGTAGCCCCAGTGGTATACAGCAGCCTCCCTAGTGGTATATATAGCAGCCCCAGTGGTATACAGAAGCCTCCCCAGTGGTATATACAGCAGCACCAGTGGTATACAGCAGCCTCCCCAGTGGTATACAGCAGCCTCCCCAGTGGTATATACAGCAGCCCCAGTGGTATACAGCAGCCTCCCCAATGGTATATACAGGGCCCCAGTGGGCATATACAGGCCCCCAGTGGGCATATACAGGGCGCCCCAGTGGGTATATACAGGCCCCAGTGGGTATATACAGGGCCCCAGTGGGTATATACAGGCCCCAGTGGGTATATACAGGGCCCCAGTGGGTATATACAGGGCCCCAGTGGGTATATACAGGGCCCCAGTGGGTATATACAGGGCCCCAGTGGGTATATACAGGCCCCAGTGGGTATATACAGGGCCCCAGAGGGTATATACAGGCCCCAGTGGGTATATACAGGGCCCCAGTGGGTATATACAGTCCCCCCACTCCTCCCTTTCTGCTGCACACGTCACCTGTAAAGGAATACGTCATATTTACTTATCCCTGCCGGCTGCCGCTGTCGCCGCTCTGCACTGCGCTCCGGCTTCATCCGGCTTCTTCCTGGTTGTGACCGGCGGGCGCAGGCAATGACGTCATTGCCTGCGCCTGCCGGTCACAACCAGGAAGAAGCCGGAGCGCGGTGCAGAGCGGCGACAGCAGCAGCCGGCAGGGATAAGTAAATATGACGTATTCCTTTACAGGTGACGTGTGCAGCAGAAAGGGAGGAGTGCGGGGCCTGTATATACCCACTGGGGCCCTGTATATACCCACTGATCGCAGCTGACTGGATAGCAGCGTAGCGGCGCTGGGTCCGGGACCCCCACAAGCGCCGGGCCCCAAAGCGACCGCTACGTCTGCTATGCCGGTAGTTACGCCCCTGGTAGGAGACCCAGGAAGACCCCACTTCTTACCTCGAGACATAAAAAAATCAGGCTGGAGTTTGCCAAAACTTACCTGAGAAAGCCTAAAATGTTTTGGAAGAATGTTCTCTCTTTTTGGGCAAAGGCATCAACATAGAGTTTACAGGAGAAAAAAAGAGGCATTCAAAGAAAAGAACACCGTCCCTACAGTCAAACATGCCGGAGGTTCCCTGATGTTTTGGGGTTGCTTTGCTGCCTCTGGCACTGGACTGCTTGACCATGTGCATGGCATTATGAAGTCTGAAGACTACCAACAAATTTTTCAGCATAATGTAGGGCCCAGTGTGAGAAAGCTGGGTCTCCCTCAGAGGTCATGCGTCTTCCAGCAGCACAATGACCCAAAACACACTTCAAAAAGCACTAGAAAATGGTTTGAGAGAAAGCACTGGAGACTTATAAAGTGGCCAGCAATGAGTCCAGACCTGAATCCCATAGAACACCTGTGGAGAGATCTAAAAATGGCAGTTTGGAGAAGGCACCCTTCAAATATCAGGGACCTGGAGCAGTTTGCCGAAGAAGAATGGTCTAAAATTCCAGCAGATCATTGTAAGAAACTCATTGATCGTTACCGGAAGCGGTTGATCGCAGTTATTTTGGCTAAAGGTTGTGCAACCAAGTATTAGGCTGAGGGTGCCAATACTTTTGTCCTGCCCATTTTTGGAGTTTTGTGTGAAATGATCAATGTTTTGCTTTTTGCTTCATTCTCTTTTGTGTTTTTTCATTGAAGACAAATTAAATGAAGATAATAATACCAAAGAATTTGTGATTGCAATCATTTTCAGGAAGAAATTGAGTATTATCTGACAGAATTGCAGGGGTGTCAATACTTTTGGCCAACACTGTAGGTAATATGACTTGCCATCCTTCCGTGTAATGAGGTAAAATGGATGGCCGCAGCGATATGAAGCTCCAGCCTTCCTGATCTTCTCTAGAAGGGGCCGCAGCTAACGCCTCATATAGAGCGTGCGGCTTGAGACATCTGGAAACAGGCACACGTCCTCGCCGCTGCTGGTAACTTTACCACAGGACCACACACCTTGGACAATGTCATCCTTATCAGTAAAGTTGTGCAGTTTACATAGGACATCACGTGGATTTGCGGGGTCAATGGGACCGGAGCGAGATACTCTATGGAGCCTGGCAATCTTATAATTAGACCCCTCCGGCCTCTTAGTAACCGTGATAAGAATGTCCATGATAGACTACCTTAATTTATCTGGGGTAACCGGCTCCAGAATGCCCTTTACTGAACATTGTTGTGCCGCTCCCTATTTTCATTATCATCAGTTTGCAAGATAAGAGCCACGATATGGGAGTGGGAACGGGCAACTTCTTTCTCCAGATTTGCCACTCTGGTTTCTAATGCAGCCACCGTCCTCTCAGAAGAAGTGGTCTTCTCTTTCAGGGCCTCCACATCTGCCGCAATAGCACCTAAGGCCTTTTCCTGGACGGCCTCTAGTTTTTGTACAACTGCCTCAAGGTCCTGTTTAGATGGCATGGCCTGTATGAGGTCACGTATAGCCTGTAGCTCTAACTGGGGCCCTGCAATGTAGGCTGGTTGTGGGGGACAAGTGCAATATTCTCCTGCCAGGATGTCTCTGCTGACCCACCTCTCTCCTCCATTGTTGGTATACTGTCTCCCGGCTTTCCCCTTCCTCCAGGAGTCGGCACCGCTGCATCGGTGCCCCTCACCTCTGTATGTGGCAGTTTCACAGTTTGCTCCAGCCCCGGAGCGCAGCGCGGGCTTCTCTGCTGGAGCGGAGGTGGAGTGGGCGGCACCTTCTTCCCAGAGCCCGGCGCCATTACAGCCGCGCTCCTTGCTTTCCCACCTGTGGCCCCAAACAGCCTGGTGATGTCTGAGCTGCCTCCCACCGCTCCCAGTGGCATAGTGTGGCCAGGGGTAGACTCCGGTCTCCTTCTGCGGGACATTGCAGTCTGCTGATGAGCTGCTGGTCACAATTTCAGTCCTGGGTCTGCAGAGCTCACAGTGTACACGTCTTCACACAGTCATGGCCACGCCCCTCGCATAATTAACACTTACCAATATATGCTGGTGACCACGGGTGGGTTTTACAATTGGACCAAATCCATGGCAATCTGTTCAAAAGGAACCTCTATGATAGGCAAAGGTGCTAATGGACTATGGAAATGAACCATGGGTGTGGTTAGCCGACAGTCAGGGCAGAATTCACAAAATCTTTTAAACTTTCCGACGACTCCGGCACAGAAAAAAGCCTCAAAAGGCTTTCCTGCTTTTTTTTTTTATTACCTCTAGGTGGCCACTCATTGTTTATGTGCCAACTCTAAGGCCTGCTACGGTACGGCTGAGGTATTAATAGTTGCTCCACTATGTCACCGTGGATTTTAACCACCTTATAGAGCATCTCTCGCCTAACGGCACACTGTGGAAACCTCGTCTCTGTGCAAGGCATTTGTGCTACCCCATTAATCACTACCACCCTACTTCGGGCATGTACCAGTGCAGGATCCTGAAGTTGGGCTTTCCTAAAATTATCTGGAGACACCTCTAGCTCTGGGATTGGCTCTACCATCTCACGCTCTCATGCCAGTACCTCTAGGGAGATCTGTCAGGATTATAGTCTGTCCCTATATTGGTGACCCCTATGGCAGGTATCACTGACTTTGGATCTTCGGGCTCAGGGCCTGGGCCAACCATTACCTGATGAGGATTGGGTTGCCTCCCACATAGAGTCCAGAAAAGAGACAGGTCCCTTCCCGAAATTATAATATAAGGGAGCATTTTCATCATTACCACTTTGTGTTGAACCTCTCCATATGGGGTAGCAATAGTGACCACCTCTGTAGGGTACTCTCAGAGGTTCACATGTATACAGATTAACCCCACTGTATGACCAGTGGGATTTTTCACTGAGACTAGAGATGCATGCATGATGGTCATTATGCTTCCTGAGTCCAATAGAGAAGTCACCTTATACTCCTTAATCTGCACTTGGCACAGATGAGCTTAATTCCCTATGATATCAGTGTTCGCTGTATAAACAGTATGGGCATACATCGATACCCAACGGGCATACCCGCAGTCCATGAGCTCTGTAGTTAGTGAACACTGAGCCATCATATGTTCTAGACCTTGGCAATGGCAGCACCTCATAGTGGGGGTGAGTCTATTTGAGGTGCCTAGTTGAGGGGAAATGGGTTTTCGGGCATCTTTAGTGGGGGTTTCATTTTCTGCCAGTGCAGGAACAGGTTGGTGATGTTTAGCTGTTTGTTTGGTGCATGCAGACCAATGGACTGCATGTAATGTCCCAGTATAAGTCCTGTGTAGTCACATGATGCTCCACCATACTATAAAAATTGTCAAGGATACCTGGGTCACCTTGTCCCACCCACCATGGACTGGGGACAGGCAGGGTTTGCACAAACTGATCAACCACCACCCTCTCTACCATCTGGGCTGGGCTCAAAACCTCAGGATGCAACCACTTCTTCACAAGGTGAAACAAGTCATATGCCTGAGACCAGGCAGGTCTTCCCTCCTCAAAGGACCACTGGCTTACCTGCTGAGCCTTTACATACATTTTAATCCCCATTTATGCAAGGATCTCACCTTTGAAGGTCCCATAGCTCCTGGCATCATCCGAACTGAGGTCCAGGTAGGCTGATAGTCGCCCACCAGGAACTGGTCCATGGGGCAAGTCCTGTCACTTGGCAGTCCTTTTGCAACATTCAGAAGGCTGTGAGAGGGAGTGAGCTTGCTTCTTGACTCCATCGGGTCCCCGTGATAAAATCAGTGATCACAATAATAAGTCATACATATTTGGTAGCACTATGTCCACAATGACCTCCTATAAAACTGTCCCACTATTTAACACCCAAAAGTGAACAAAAAAAAAGTGGCAAGACATTAAGTTTTTTCATCATACTTCTGAAATAAAAGTGTACTAAAACTTGATCAAAAAGATGAATATAAGTAAAAAAAGGTACCACTGGAATCGTTGTCTTGTCCCCCCCAAAAAAGCAAGTTGCCATTCAACTCCATCAAGGAAAAAATAAGAAAAATGTAACTCTCAGAGCACAGTAATGCAAAAGAATACTTTCTATCAAATTATTTTTATTGCATAATGATGGTATTGCTGTGTTTGTACTGACCAGAAGAATAAAAATGTCTCAGCACTATTACCGCATGGCAAATGACATAAAAGAAAACTCCAAATAAACAATTTCTGAATTGCTGGTTTTTGGTCCTTCTGCTCCCAAAAACTGGAATAAAAAGTGCTCACAAAATATTATGTGCCTGAAAATGGTACTAATAAAAATGTCTACTCATCCCATAAAAAAACAAGCCCTCACATTACTTTGTCAGCAGAAATATAGGACAATTACAGCTCTCGAAATATGGGGAAGTTAAACATTTTTTTTTTCGTAAAAATTGCTGTTTGTTTCTGGAAAACACCAATAGAGTCAAAATCATCACTATACCCAGAGCCGGCCTCAGGTTTTTGTGGGCTCTGGGCGAAACATTCTCAGTGGGTCCCTTTAACACATACCAGGATTCATGAATAGAATATAGAAGCTATGTGTCTATAAGATTGAGGCTCCTGGGTGGGCTGTATATATAACATTGAGGCTGTGCAGGGCTGCATATATAATATAGAGTCTGCAGGGCTCTTTACAGTATATAATATGGAGACTGCTAGACTGTTTATAGAATACTAGCTGTAAGCCCGATGCAAATGCATCGGGTGTCTAGAATATTTTTAATTTTTTTTTAAGATTTTCAAATAATAATCCAATTATTCCAATGACATCTTTACACCAACTACATATATTTGTATGGTTGATATCATTTAAGGAAAATTGAACTATTATGTTGTAAGGGTCTTAGAACACAAAGTAGCAATACTTCTTAATGTGTCAATCGTTTGAATTGATGAATTAACAGTACTAATGTGTGTATCAGCCAGTTTGTGTCAGCTCACCAATCGCGTCAAGATGCCCTTACGCCTCGTGAGTCCTACTCTAACTAAATCCGAATTGATATAATTTAGATATTTTTTATAGCTGGATTTTTCTTAGATTTTTTGAGGATTGTGATGTAAATAATAAAATTTTGTAAATTGATACAGAAGGAGTTACCAGCTACAAACTTGCAGCAATATCCATGCAATAACAAAAAAACTTGTAGTTAACCTACGGTAAATGGAGTTAATGTAGCTTCAGCAGGTGCATAAGATGCATCCACTAACTAACCACAGGTGACTGCAGTTGATGTGGATGAGACTGCCGCAACTATGTTGTCTGCACAAACCGCAAGTTAAGTACAAATTACTTATATGCAATTATGAAAATTACTGTAAGTATGTTGTTGGTGAGTCCTTCATGATCAATTATTATCATTTAGTATATTCCTCAACAAAGTGAAAAAATCTAAGAAAAATGGTGTGGTAGAATCTAATTAATAATTTATGTTTGTCCCTATCTATCTAAACATGTGGAACACACCTTGCTAATGAGATGTGTGTGAACAGCCGTCCCACCCGTCTCTTAGCTGTTCACAAAAACCTCTCCCTTTAAAGAATAAGAATCAAATCTCTCAGCACGTAGAGTACTGAAGCTTTAAATAGTGGTTTCTATCACCCTGTGAGAAAATCAGAATGATACACATCTCCGATGAAATCTGTAATGTGTTTTTCCACAAATATTGTATAAACTATGTACATAAAAAATTGAAAATGTAAAGACTAAACTAATTTTTTTTTTTTGTTTGTTTTAAATAGAAAAGGTAAAAAAATAAAATCGACAAAAGTTCATCCCAAAATATTCCGATAGACAATATTTTTGGTGAAGAATTTCTCACTGTTAGGCACCAATTTGCCTTGAATGCATGAATCCATCACCTTCACATTACATCGTCTCTTCACACGTGAGAAAGCCACATATAATTGTCCATGACCAAAAACAGGTTCTGGCAAATAAATCCCCACTTTCTCCAATGTTTGGCCTTGTGATTTATTTATGGTCATGGCAAAGGCAGGCTTCACGGGAAATTGTCGACGTCTTAGTTTGAAAGGCAATCCAGTCTCAGATGGACAGAGATCAATTCTTGGAATGAAGACTACATTTCCTTCATCCGAGCCAGAAATTACTTTTGCTTGTATCATGTTGTCAAACAAAGCAATAACAATCATGCGAGTCCCGTTGCAAAGTCCTTTTCTGCTGTTAAAATTACGCAAAAGCATTATAATTGTACCAACTTTTAATTTGAGGAGATGGGAAGGCATTCCTGTAGGTGTTATTGAATTTAGAAATTCCACGGGATATTGTTCGGTATTTTCCGTCTCATCTGGATCAATGGAATCGTCGCTCATATATTCAATGTATTCTCCAGGAATACAATCCATAACTTTTGAATTGATCAAATCCACAGCGTCATTTTTGGGACAAAGAATGGCATGTGATGCAGCATTCTAAATACTTTCGTCATTATTCACATCAATGACAATGTTTTCACCAAATATATCCAAGATTAAAGAGCCAGTGCAGATCATGTCTTGCGGGATCTCAATGACATCATCACCAAGGTTGTAATCATTGGACAATTCTCCATTTCCCAGTTGAATTAACCAATTGCTATAATCTGAATCAATGGAGCGCATGTTGTTAATGAGCGGCAATTGATTGAAAAGCTGCCATTGTCGTGAATATTTAATGCAGCTCTCTACGATGTCTGTCCTTGTTCCATGAGAGATTATAGGAAGACACTGCCGAAAGTCTCCTCCCAGAACAATGACTTTCCCTCCAAAGGGTAATTTATTTTTCTTGGAGACATCAGTTGTCATGACATCCCGTAATAATTGATCAATTACATGCAAAGCGTATTTTGACAACATAGTAGACTCATCGATGATGAAGAGTTTGGTAGTCTTCAAATGTTGGGCCGCATCAGTATCATTTTTGATTCTTGAAACGGATGTCTCATTAATTGGTATTGGTATGCCATACAGTGAATGGATAGTTCTTCCTCCTTGCAATAGATTAGCAGCAATCCCTGTACTGGCTGCAGGTGAGACAACTTCTCCTTCTCCTCTCAGTTCATGAATCAATAGATGATAGAGATATGTTTTCCCACTTCCACCTGGACCGTCAATGAAAAAGCACTTTGGCTTATCACTTGTATCCTCTAAAGCTTTATGGATTGCATTATAGGCCAAACGTTGTTGATCATTTAAGGTAACTTTCATTTCATGTGCTCTTACTAACTCTTCTTCTTTGTTGTATTGAGGACGAATGTGTGGTTTTCTTTTTGGGCATGGTAGATTAAAATCATTAAAATGTTTTGCATGAAATTTTAAAACATGTTCAACATCAGTCATGGCATATCCTTCACAATGCTCACAATCATCAGTGTCGGGGTGGTAGGCATGGCAGTAATCTTGAACGAAGTGTTGTTTAAATTCTTGCCACAACTCCAGGGGATGATTAGGAGGACCAAAGACACATATATATGCAAACATGTCACGGAGCTGTGCAGGCATATTGAGAACACAGGCATCCAATAAAGTTTTTCTCCAAACAGTGTCATCGAAGAGCAATCCAAGGGCTAATGCCGCCTCTTTAAAAGTTGGGTATGTGACTTCCTTAACAGTCTTAAGGCTGTCAAAACTTGTAGCTCCTTTAACATGGAGTAACAACAGCCTTAAATAGTACCGTTCTTGTTCTTGAATACTAACAGTGTAGAGTCTACCAATGACTGAAGCACCTCCTCTCCTTCTAACTTCCCATGCACCTTCTTTCCAAGCATAATGCTCAGGAATTTGACAATATAAGTACTCATGAGCATTGGGATCATTCTCATTGAGGGCAAAGTAGGCCATGAGTGTTGATTGTCTGTCCATTAAATAACTGATGTTGTCCACAGAATCACCCTCGTGAAAAAAAAGTGATTGTGAATGAGGCAGATGTACTGCAAGACGAATAATGCTGTGAGATTGTCTATGCATTGGGAAAGCAAAGATTCGCCAAGCTGCCTCTGGTGCACTGACATATCTGGAATCCATGAATTTATGAGTTTCATCGTGTCTGATGTTGGTTTCACAAATTTCCACATTGGCTTTATCATGACCTTTGTAGACATATTTGAAGAGGTATTTTACGCTCTGAATGGAAGCACATACTTCCACATTAATATGGCACTTATATTTTAATAAAAGGAAAGGGTTATATGGAACCACCCAAGAATTATCAATCATCTTGGAATGGTGTTGAAAAGAAGGTCCTTCGTTTCTTTGATAACTTGGATATGCATCCTCAGGTATAACAGTTTTTGTTTGAAACATTTTGGGAAAAGCTTTTTTACACTTTCCATTCTCCATACATGGAGAATTGGGATTGTGTTGTCCACAGGGGCCATGAATCATGTGTTGCATGACAATTTGATGGAGCACAGGGTAATGTGCTGGATCAGGAATTTCAGCCCAAACAGTATTGTCCACTTCCACCTCAGTTCTTAGTTTTGAGTTGGCATCCAGAATAATTAGAATGTGAGCATGTGGTAGGCCTCGCTTTTGAAATTCTATCACATGAACCATAGCACAAACCTTACCAAATAATCCACAATTAATATCTTTCAAAAGGGCTTCAAGTTTAATCCTAAAT
>JARQOC010000003.1:373861912-373920500 GCA_033576535.1 Allobates femoralis
AGTGGTTAGCACTGTATACGGTGGCTCAGTGGTTAGCACTGTATATGGTGGCTCAGTGGTTAGCACTGTATACGGTGGCTCAGTGGTTAGCACTGTATACGGTGGCTCAGTGGTTAGCACTGTATATGGTGGCTCAGTGGTTAGCACTGTATATGGTGGCTCAGTGGTTAGCACTGTATGGTGGCTCAGTGGTTGGCACTGTATATGGTGGCTCAGTGGTTAGCACTGTATATGGTGGCTCAGTGGTTAGCACTGTATGGTGGCTCAGTGGTTAGCACTGTATACGGTGGCTCAGTGGTTAGCACTGTATATGGTGGCTCAGTGGTTGGCACTGTATGGTGGCTCAGTGGTTAGCACTGTATGGTGGCTCAGTGGTTAGCACTGTATATGGTGGCTCAGTGGTTAGCACTGTATATGGTGGCTCAGTGGTTAGCACTGTATACGGTGGCTCAGTGGTTAGCACTGTATATGGTGGCTCAGTGGTTAGCACTGTATATGGTGGCTCAGTGGTTAGCACTGTATATGGTGGCTCAGTGGTTAGCACTGTATATGGTGGCTCAGTGGTCAGCACTGTATATAGTGGCTCAGTGGTTAGCACTGTATATGGTGGCTCAGCGGTTAGCACTGTATGGTGGCTGAGAGGTTAGCACTGTATATAGTGGATCAGTGGTTAGCACTGTATATGATGGCTCAGTGGTTAGCACTGTATACGGTGGCTCAGTGGATAGCACTGTATACGGTGGCTCAGTGGTTATCACTGTATATGGTGCCTCTGTGGTTAGCACTGTATATGGTGGCTCAGTGGTTAGCACTGTATATGGTGGCACAGTGGTTAGCACTGTATGGTGGCTCAGTGGTTAGCACTGTATGGTGGCTCAGTGGTTAGCACTGTATATGGTGGCTCAGTGGTTAGCACTGTATATGGTGGCTCAGTGGTTAGCACTGTATACGGTGGCTCAGTGGTTAGCACTGTATATGGTGGCTCAGTGGTTAGCACTGTATATGGTGGCTCAGTGGTTAGCACTGTATATGGTGGCTCAGTGGTTAGCACTGTATATGGTGGCTCAGTGGTTAGCACTGGATATGGTGGCTCAGTGGTTAGCACTGTATATGGTGGCTCAGTGGTTAGCACTGTATATGGTGGCTCAGTGGTTAGCAGTGTATACAGTGGCTGAGTGGTTAGCACTGTATACGGTGCCTCCGTGATTAGCCTTGTATACGGTGGCTCAGTGGTTAGCACTGTATATTGGTGGCTCAGTGGTTAGCACTGTATATGGTGGCTCAGTGGTCAGCACTGTATATGGTGGATCAGTGGTTAGCACTGTATATGGTGGCTCAGTGGTTGGCACTGTACGGTGGCTCAGTGGTTACCACTGTACGGTGGCTCAGTGGTTAGCACTGTATACGGTGGCTCAGTGGTTAGCACTGTATATGGTGGCTCAGTGGTTAGCACTGTATATGGTGGCTCAGTGGTTAGCACTGTATATGGTGGCTCAGTGGTTGCCACTGTATACGGCGGCTCTGTGGTCAGCAGAGTACGGCGGCTCTGTGGTCAGCAGAGGACGGCGGCTCTGTTGTCAGCGCAGGAAGGAGGCAGGGTGGTCAGCGCAGGAAGGAGGCAGAGTGGTAAGCGCAGGAAGGAGGCAGAGTGGTGAGCGTAGGACGGCGGCTCTGTGGTCAGCAGAGGACGGCGGCTCTGTGGTTAGCAGAGGACGGGGGCTCTGTGGTCAGCAGAGGACGGGGGCTCTGTGGTCAGCAGAGGATGGGGGCTCTGTGGTCAGCAGAGGACGGGGGCTCTGTGGTCAGCAGAGGACGGGGGCTCTGTGGTCAGCAGAGGACGGGGGCTCTGTGGTCAGCAGAGGACGGGGGCTCTGTGGTTAGCAGAGGACGGGGGCTCTGTGGTCAGCAGAGGACGGGGGGCTCTGTGGTCAGCAGAGGACGGCGGCTCTGTGGTCAGCAGAGGACGGCGGCTCTGTGGTCAGCAGAGGACGGCGGCTGAGTGGTCAGTACAGGATTGAGTGGTCAGCACAGGATGGAGGCTCAGTGGTCAGCACAGGATGGAGGCTCAGTGGTCAGCGCAGGATGGAGGCTCAGTGGTCAGCGCAGGAAGGAGGCTGTGGTCAGCGCAGGAAGGAGGCTCAGTGGTGAGCGCAGGAAGGAGGCTCAGTGGTGAGCGCAGGACGGAGGCAGAGTGGTGAGCGCAGGACGGAGGCAGAGTGGTGAGCGCAGGACGGAGGCAGAGTGGTTAGCGCAGGACGGAGGCAGAGTGGTGAGCGCAGGACGGAGGCAGAGTGGTGAGCGCAGGACGGAGGCTCTGTGGTCAGCAGTGGACGGCGGCTCTGTGGTCAGCAGTGGACGGCGGCTCTGTGGTCAGCAGAGAACGGCGGCTCTGTGGTCAGCAGAAGAGGGCGGCTCTGTGGTCAGCAGAGGATGGCGGCTCTGTGGTCAGCAGAGGATGGCGGCTCTGTGGTCAGCGCAGGAAGGAGGCAGAGTTGGTGAGCGCAGGAAGGAGGCAGAGTGCTCAGCGCAGGAAGGAGGCTCTGTGGTGGTCAGCAGAGGACGGCGGCTCCGTGGTCAGCAAAGGACGGCGGCTCTGTGGTCAGCAGAGAACGGCGGCTCTGTGGTCAGCAGAGGACGGCGCTCTGTGGTCAGCAGAGGACGGCGGCTCTGTGGTCAGCGCAGGAAGGAGGCAGAGTGGTCAGCGCAGGAAGGAGGCAGAGTTGTGAGCGCAGGACGGCGGCTCTGTGGTCAGCAGAGGACGGCGGCTCTGTGGTCAGCAGAGGACGGCGGCTCTGTGGTCAGCAGAGGACGGCGGCTCTGTGGTCAGCAGAGGACGGCGGCTCTGTGGTCAACAGAAGACGGCGGCTCTGTGGTCAGCAGAGGACGGCGGCAGAGTGATCAGCGCAGGAAGGAGGCAGAGTGATCAGCGCAGGAAGGAGGCAGAGTGATCAGCGCAGGAAGGAGGCAGAGTGATCAGCGCAGGAAGGAGGCAGAGTGATCAGCGCAGGAAGAAGGCAGAGTGATCAGCACAGGACAGCGGCTCTGTGGTCAGCAGAGGACGGCGGCTCTGTTGTCAGCAGAGGACGGCGGCTCTGTGGTCAGCAGAGGACGGCGGCTCTGTGGTCAGCAGAGGACGGCGGCTCTGTGGTCAGCAGAGGACGGCGGCTCTGTGGTCAGCAGAGGACGGCGGCTCTGTGGTTAGCAGAGGATGGCGGCTCTGTGGTCAGCAGAGGACGGCGGCTCTGTGGTCAGCAGAGGACGGCGGCTGTGTGGTCAGCAGAGGACGGCGGCTCTGTAGTCAGCGCAGGAAGGAGGCAGAGTGGTCAGCGCGTGAAGGAGGCAGAGTGGTCAGCGCAGGACGGTGGCTCTGTGGTCAGCAATGGACGGCGGCTCTGTGGTCAGCAGAGGACGGCGGCTGTGTGGTCAGCAGAGGACGGCGGCTGTGTGGTCAGCAGAGGAATGGCGGCTCTGTGGTCAGCGCAGGAAGGAGGCAGAGTGGTCAGCGCAGGAAGGAGGCAGAGTGGTCAGCGCAGGACGGCGGCTCTGTGGTCAGCAGAGGACGGCGGCTCTGTGGTCAGCAGAGGACGGCGGCTCTGTGGTCAGCAGAGGACGGCGGCTCTGTGGTCAGCAGAGGACGGGGGCTCTGTGGTCAGCAGAGGACGGCGGCTCTGTGGTCAGCAGAGGACGGGGGCTCTGTGGTCAGCAGAGGACGGGGGCTCTGTGGTCAGCAGAGGACGGGGGCTCTGTGGTCAGCAGAGGACGGGGGTCTGTGGTCAGCAGAGGACGGGGGCTCTGTGGTCAGCAGAGGACGGGGGTCTATGGTCAGCAGAGGACGGGGGTCTATGGTCAGCAGAGGACGGGGGCTCTGTGGTCAGGCGAGGAGGGGGGCTCTGTGGTCAGCAGAGGACGGGGGCTCTGTGGTCAGCAGAGGACGGGGGCTCTGTGGTCAGCAGAGGACGACGGGTCTGTGGTCAGCAGAGGACGGCGGGTCTGTGGTCAGCAGAGGACGGCGGGTCTGTGGTCAGCAGAGGACGGCGGGTCTGTGGTCAGCAGAGGACGGCGGCTCTGTGGTCAGCAGAGGACGGCGGCTCTGTGGTCAGCAGAGGACGGCGGCTCTGTGGTCAGCAGAGGACGGCGGCTGTGTGGTCAGCAGAGGACGGCGGCTCTGTGGTCAGCGCAGGAAGGAGGCAGAGTGGTCAGCGCAGGAAGGAGGCAGAGTGGTCAGCGCAGGACGGCGGCTCTGTGGTCAGCAATGGACGGCGGCTCTGTGGTCAGCAGAGGACGGCGGCTGTGTGGTCAGCAGAGGACGGCGGCTGTGTGGTCAGCAGAGGACGGCGGCTCTGTGGTCAGCGCAGGAAGGAGGCAGAGTGGTCAGCGCAGGAAGGAGGCAGAGTGGTCAGCGCAGGACGGCGGCTCTGTGGTCAGCAGAGGACGGCGGCTCTGTGGTCAGCAGAGGACGGCGGCTCTGTGGTCAGCAGAGGACGGGGCTCTGTGGTCAGCAGAGGACGGGGGCTCTGTGGTCAGCAGAGGACGGCGGCTCTGTGGTCAGCAGAGGACGGGGGCTCTGTGGTCAGCAGAGGACGGCGGCTCTGTGGTCAGCAGAGGACGGCGGCTCTGTGGTCAGCAGAGGACGGGGGCTCTGTGGTCAGCAGAGGACGGGGGCTCTGTGGTCAGCAGAGGACGGGGGCTCTGTGGTCAGCAGAGGACGGGGGTCTGTGGTCAGCAGAGGACGGGGGCTCTGTGGTCAGGCAGAGGAGGGGGGCTCTGTGGTCAGGCGAGGAGGGGGGCTCTGTGGTCAGCAGAGGACGACGGGTCTGTGGTCAGCAGAGGACGGCGGGTCTGTGGTCAGCAGAGGACGGCGGTCTGTGGTCAGCAGAGGACGGCGGGTCTGTGGTCAGCAGAGGACGGCGGGTCTGTGGTCAGCGAGGAGGACGGCGGGTCTGTGGTCAGCAAGGACGGCGGCTCTGTGGTCAGCAGAGGATGGCGGCTCTGTGGTCAGCAGAGGATGGCGGCTCTGTGGTCAGCAGAGGACGGCGGCTCTGTGGTCAGCGCAGGAAGGAGGCAGAGTGGTCAGCGCAGGAAGGAGGCAGAGTGGTCAGCGCAGGACGGCAGCTCTGTGGTCAGCAGAGGACGGCGGCTCTGTGGTCAGCAGAGGACGGCGGCTCTGTGGTCAGCAGAGGACGGCGGCTCTGTGGTCAGCAGAGGACGGCGGCTCTGTGGTCAGCAGAGGACGGGGGCTCTGTGGTCAGCAGAGGACGGCGGCTCTGTGGTCAGCAGAGGACGGGCGTCTGTGGTCAGCGAGGACGGGCATCTGTGGTCAGCAGAGGACGGGCGTCTGTGGCAGCAGGACAGGCGTCTGTGGTCAGCAGAGGACGGGGGCTCTGTGGTCAGCAGAGGACGGGGGCTCTGTGGTCAGCAGAGGACGGGGGCTCTGTGGTCAGCAGAGGACGGGGGCTCTGTGGTCAGCAGAGGACGGGGGCTCTGTGGTCAGCAGAGGACGGGGGCTCTGTCGTCAGCAGAGGACGGGGGCTCTGTGGTCAGCAGAGGACGACGGCTCTGTGGTCAGCAGAGGACGACGGGTCTGTGGTCAGCAGAGGACGGCGGGTCTGTGGTCAGCAGAGGACGGCGGGTCTGTGGTCAGCAAAGGGCGGGTCTGTGGTCAGCAGAGGACGGCGGGTCGGTGGTCAGCAGAGGACGGCGGTTCTGTGGTCAGCAGAGGACGGTGGGTCTGTGGTCAGCAGAGGACGGCGGGTCTGTGGTCAGCAGAGGACGGCGGGTCTGTGGTCAGCAGAGGACGGCGGCTCTGTGGTCAGCAGAGGACGGCGGCTGCGTGGTCAGCAGAGGACGGCGGCTCTGTGGTCAGCGCAGGAAGGAGGCAGAGTGGTCAGCGCAGGAAGGAGGCAGAGTGGTCAGCGCAGGAAGGCGGCTCTGTGGTCAGCAGAGGACGGCGGCTCTGTGGTCAGCAGAGGACGGCGGCTCTGTGGTCAGCAGAGGACGGCGGCTCTGTGGTCAGCAGAGGACGGCGGCTCTGTGGTCAGCAGAGGACGGCGGCTCTGTGGTCAGCAGAGGACGGGGGCTCTGTGGTCAGCAGAGGACGGCGGCTCTGTGGTCAGCAGAGGACGGCGGCTCTGTGGTCAGCAGAGGACGGCGGCGTCTGTGGTCAGCAGAGGACGGCGGCTCTGTGGTCAGCAGAGGACGGGGCTCTGTGGTCAGCAGAGGACGGCGGCTCTGTGGTCAGCAGAGGACGGCGGCTCTGTGGTCAGCAAGAGGACGGGGGCTCTGTGGTCAGCAGAGGACGGGGGCTCTGTGGTCAGCAGAGGACGGCGGCTCTGTGGTCAGCAGAGGACGGGGGCTCTGTGGTCAGCAGAGGACGGGGGCTCTGTGGTGAGCAGAGGACGGGGGCTCTGTGGTGAGCAGAGGACGGGGGGCTCTGTGGTGAGCAGAGGACGGGGGCTCTGTGGTGAGCAGAGGACGGGGGCTCTGTGGTGAGCAGAGGACGGGGGCTCTGTGGTGAGCAGAGGACGGCGGGTCTGTGGTGAGCAGAGGACGACGGGTCTGTGGTGAGCAGAGGACGGCGGGTCTGTGGTCAGCAGAGGACGGCGGGGTCTGTGGTCAGCAGAGGACGGCGGGGTCTGTGGTCAGCAGAGGACGGCGGGTCTGTGGTCAGCAGAGGACGGCGGCTCTGTGGTCAGCAGAGGACGGCGGCTCTGTGGTGTCAGCAGAGGACGGCGGCTCTGTGGTCAGCAGAGGACGGCGGCTCTGTGGTCAGCAGAGGACGGCTGCTCTGTGGTCAGCAGAGGACGGCGGGTCTGTGGTCAGCGCAGGAAGGAGGCTCTGTGGTCAGCAGAGGACGGCAGCTCTGTGGTCAGCGCAGTCTAGGTGGGCGGAGCCATGGCGGGAGTCCGGTGAGGTGGGCGGAGCCAAGGCGGGAGTCTCGCGAGGTGGGCGGAGCCAAGGCGGGAGTCTCGTGAGGTGGGCGGAGCCAAGGCGGGAGTTTTGCGAGGTGGGCGGAGCCAAGGCGGGAGTCCTGCGGTGTGGGCGGAGCCAAGGCGGGAGTCCCGCGGGGTGGGCGGAGCCATGGCGGGAGCCCCGCGATGTGGGCGGAGCCATGGCGGGAGCCCCCCGCGATGTGGGCGGAGCCATGGCGGGAGCGGTGCAGCGGGATGGCGGCGGGGTAAGTATACTGGAGTGTGTGTGTGTGTGTTTGTGTGGGTGTGTGTATGTGTGATGTGGTTGGGATGGTGTGTGTGTGTTTGGGAGGACTGTAGTGAGAGGCTGTGTGTGTGTGTGTTTGATGAGACAGTAGTGAGGGGGGCGAGCGGAACGTTGAAACGCCGGTGCCTGTAGCTGCACGGAAAGTTCCGCGCAGCTACCCCGCACTGTGACGTCAGCAGCATGGTCGGAGGCCGTCACGGAAGTAACCTTCGGGTTCTCCGGAAGTGGCCTTCGGCTTTTATATAATAGATATATATATATATATATATATATATATATATATATATTAATATACAATATATATATATATATATATATATATATATATATATATTAACTAATCATATACATATATATAATATGACATCTATATATATATATATATATATATATATTAATCTATATATCTCTATCTTTATATCTATATATATATATATATATATATATAATTATGAATATATCAATATAATAATAATATTAATAATCGATTAATAATAATAATTAATATTAACACTAAGAATAATAATATTAATAATTAATAATAATTAATAATCGATTATATTGGCCCAAAAAGATATCTTAGCTGATGTTGTAGGGATGAGGTTCCAGCACTGGTTTTCCGACGTCCGTCCCACAGGATCACCAAGGCAGGAATGATTTGTGAGGAAAAGTTAAAGTAAACACTATAAAATGACAGCTGGGGGAGTATAGTGATTGGTAGGCAAAAAGTGTCGCCACCCAGCAACAGCGCAGTCAGCCGCGGATTTTTTCGCGGGCAAACCTGCCACAAGTGCAAAACCGCACTTGCCGCACCTGCCGCAAGTCCCCCTATACTTTCTATGGGGATTACCGCAACCGCGCCCCAAGTGTAACGGTTATGCGACAATCGCGGCACTTGCGGAGCGGTTGCGGTAATTTCCATAGAAAGTATAGGGGGACTTGCGGCAGGTGCGACAAGTGATCGCGGCTCAGGCAGCGACTCGCAATGAAGGTGAAATAAATAATGTATATTATATATTACAATTTATTATAATGTGGGTATATATATATATATATATATTATAATATATATATATATATATAATATATATATATATATATATATATATATTATATATATATAGATGAATATACAATAATATATATATATATATATATACTAATTATATACATATATATAATATGACATCTATATATATATATACTAGCTGTGAGCCCGATGCAAATGCATCGGGTGTCTAGAGTATTTTTAAATTTTTTTTTAGATTTTCAAATAATAATCCAATTATTCCAATGACATCTTTCCACCAACTACATATATTTGTATGGTTGATATCATTTAAGGAAAACTGAACTATTATGTTGTAAGGGTCTTAGAACACAAAGTAGCAATACTTCTTAATATGTCAATTGTTTGAATTGATGAATTAACAGTACTAATGTGTGTATCAGCCAGTTTGTGTCAGCTCACCAATCGCGTCAAGATGCCCTTACGCCTCGTGAGTCCTACTCTAACTAAATCCGAATTGATATAATTTAGATATTTTTTATAGCTGGATTTTTCTTAGATTTTTTGAGGATTGTGATGTAAATAATAAAATTTTGTAAATTGATACAGAAGGAGTTACCAGCTACAGACTTGCAGCAATATCCATGCAATAACAAAAAAACTTGTAGTTAACCAACGGTAAATGGAGTTAACATAGCTTCAGCAGGTGCATAAGATGCATCCACTAACTAACCACAGGTGACTGCAGTTGATGTGGATGACACTGCCGCAACTATGTTGTCTGCACAAACCGCAAGTTAAGTACAAATTACATATATGCAATTATGAAAATTACAGCAAGTATGTTGTTGGTGAGTCCTTCATGATCAATTATTATCATTTAGTATATTCCTCAACAAAGTGAAAAAATCTAAGAAAATTGTCGTAATAGAATCTAATTAATAATTTATGTTTGTCCCTATCTATCTAAACATGTGGAACACACCTTGCTAATGAGATGTGTGTGAACAGCCGTCCCACCCGTCTCTTAGCTGTTCACAAAAACCTCTCCCTTTAAAGAATAAGAATCAAATCTCTCAGCACGTAGAGTACTGGAGCTTTAAATAGTGGTTTCTATCACCCTGTGAGAAAATCAGAATGATACACATCTCCAATGAAATCTGAAATGTGTTTTTCCACAAACATTGTATAAACTATGCACATAAAAAACTGAAATTGAAAAGACTAAACTAATTTTTTTTTTTTTTTTTTTTTTTTTTTAAATAGAAAAGGTAAAAATATAAAATATGCAAAAGTTCATCCCAAAATATTCCGATAGACAATTTTTGGTGAAGACTTTCTCACAGTTAGGCACCAATTTGCCTTGAATACATGAATCCACCACTTTCACCTTCACATTGCATCGTCTCTTCACACGTGAGAAAGCCACATATAATTGTCCATGACCAAAAAACAGGTTCTGGCAAATAAATACCCACTTTCTCCAAAGTTTGTCCTTGGGATTTATTTATGGTCATGGCAAAGGCAGGCTTCACGGGAAATTGCCGACGTCTTAGTTTGAAAGGCAATCCAGTCTCTGATGGACAGAGATCAATTCTTGGAATGAAGACTACATTTCCTTCATCCGAGCCAGAAATTACTTTTGCTTGTATCAAGTTGTCAAATAAAGCAATAATAATCATCCGAGTCCCGTTGCAAAGTCCTTTTCTGCTGTTAAAATTACGCAAAAGCATTATAATTGTACCAACTTTTAATTTGAGGAGATGGGAAGGCATTCCTGTTGGTGTTAGAGAATTTAGAAATTCCACGGGATATTGTTCGGGATTTTCTGTCTCATCTGGATCAATAGAATCGTGGCTCAAATATTCCATATATTCTCCAGGAATACAATCCATAACTTTTGAATTGATCAAATCCACAGCGTCATTTTTGGGACAAAGAATGGCATGTGATGCAGCATTCTGAATACTTTCGTCATTATTCACATCAATGACAATGTTTTCACCAAATATGTCCAAGATTAAAGAGCCAGTGCAGATCATGTCTTGCGGGATCTCAATGACATCATCACCAAGGTTGTAATCATTGGACAATTCTCCATTTCCCAATTGATTTAACCAATTGCTATAATCAGTATCAATGGAGCGCATGTTGTTAAAGAGCGGCAATTGATTGAAAAGCTGCCATTGTCGTGAATATTTAATGCAGCTCTCTACGATGTCTGTCCTTGTTCCATGAGAGATGATAGGAAGACACTGCGCGAAAGTCTCCTCCCAGAACAATGACTTTCCCTCCAAAGGGTAATTTATTTTTCTTGGAGACATCAGTTGTCATGACATCCCGTAATAATTGATCAATTACATGCAAAGCGTATTTTGACAACATAGTAGACTCATCGATGATGAAGAGTTTGGTAGTCTTCAAATGTTGGGCCGCATCAGTATCATTTTTGATTCTTGAAACGGATGTCTCATTAATTGGTATTGGTATGCCATACAGTGAATGGATAGTTCTTCCTCCTTGCAATAGATTAGCAGCAATCCCTGTACTGGCTGCAGGTGAGACAACTTCTCCTTCTCCTCTGAGTTCATGAATCAATAGATGATAGAGATATGTTTTCCCACTTCCACCGGGACCGTCAAGGAAAAAGCACTTTGGCTTATCACTTGTATCCTCTAAAGCTTTATGGATTGCATTATAGGCCAAACGTTGTTGATCATTTAAGGTGGCTTTCATTTCATGTGCTCTTACTAACTCTTCTTCTTTATTGTATTGAGGACGAATGTGTGGTTTTCTTTTTGGGCGTGGCAGATTAAAATCAATAAAATGTTTAGCATGAAATTTTAAAACATGTTCAACATCAGTCATGGCATATCCTTCACAATGCTCACAATCATCAGTGTCAGGGTGGTAGGCATGGCAGTAATCTTGAATGAAGTGTTGTTTAAATTCTTGCCACAACTCCAGGGGATGATTAGGAGGACCAAAGACACATATATATGCAAACATTTCACGAAGCTGTGCAGGCATATTGAGAACACAGGCATCCAATAAAGTTTTTCTCCAAACACTGTCATCGAAGAGCAATCCAAGGGCTAATGCCGCCTCTTTAAAACGTTGGGTATGTGACTTCCTTAACAGTCTTAAGGTTGTCAAAACTTGTAGCTCCTTTAACATGGAGTAACAACAGCCTTAAAAAATACCGTTCTTGTTCTTGAATACTAACAGTGTAGAGTCTACCAATGACTGAAGCACCTCCTCTCCTTTTAACTTCCCATGCACCTTCTTTCCAAACATAATGCTCAGGAATTTGACGATATAAGTACTCCCGAGCATTGGGATCATTCTCATTGAGGGTAAAGTAGGCCATGAGTGTTGATTGTCTGTCCATTGAACAACTGATGTTGTCCGCAGAATCACCCTCGTGAAAAAAAAGTGATTGTGAATGAGGCAGATGTACTGCAAGACGAATAATGCTGTGAGATTGTCTATGCATTGGGAAAGCAAAGATTCGCCAAGCTGCCTCTGGTGCACTCACATATCTGGAATCCATGAATTTATGAGTTTCATCGTGTCTGATGTTGGTTTCACAAATTTCCACATTGGCTTTGTCATGACCTTTGTACACATATTTAAAGAGGTATTTTACGCTCTGAATGGAAGCACATATTTCCACATTGATATGGCACTTATATTTTAATAGAAGGAAAGGGTTATATGGAACCACCCAAGAATTATCAATCATCTTGGAATGGTGTGAAAAAGAAGGTCCTTCGTTTCTTTGATAACTTGGATATGCATCCTCAGGTATAACAGTTTTTGTTTGAAACTGTTTGGGAAAAGCTTTTTTACACTTTCCATTCTCCATACATGGAGAATTGGGATTGTGTTGTCCACAGGGGCCATGGATCATGTGTTGCATGACAATTTGATGGAGCACAGGGTAATGTGATGGATCAGGAATTTCAGCCCAAACAGTATTATCGACTTCTACCTCAGTTCTTAGTTTTGAGTTGGCATCCAGAATAATTAGAATGTGAGCATGTGGTAGGCCTCGCTTTTGAAATTCTATCACATGAACCATAGCACAAACCTTGCCAAATAATCCAGAATTAATATCTTTCAAAAGGGCTTCAAGTTTAATCCTGAATACACGGGCCACTAAATCCGGGCGATGTTCAGCACGCTGCCATGGCTGTAAATTGGTTACAATTTCACTCCATTTTGGATTGCAGGTCATCGTTATAAAAAGATCTGGTCTTCCAAATTTAGTTACAATCGCCATGGCATCTTGATACCTCTGCTGCATGTTTCGGGGACTTCCCTCAAAGGAAGATGGTAAAATTACAGTTTTGCCAATAAGGATTCCTTTTTCTACGGATTTTCTAAGCAAATGTTCTTGAAGGAGACAATAATCTTCCACCTTCAAATCCTTCTGGTGTTGTCGTATAAAATTTAAACGATTGGCCTCGATCTTAACATAGGCATCCACCAAGTACTGCTGCGTCAGTTTACCTCCATTAAGGACAGGATTGAATTCTGTCCGTACTGACAGCAAATAACAGTAATACTGCAGCTGTGTCACCCTGCGAGGATTTTGGCCTTCCTGCATGAGTGATTCATGCCACCCTTGCTCTCCATGAGGGAAAAACAATGGATACAGTAATGCATCCAAATTACTATGTAAAATACTTATTTGCTGTGTTTTGGGGGCCAACGGATTATTTGTGTCTGGTTTTAGATGTATTAAAATGTCTCTATTAAATGGTGGCTCTCCATCAGCATGTTCAAAGATGACTGCAACTTCATGGACAGTAGGGTTGTTATACCGTCTTGGGTCTTGCTCTCTGTCTTGTTTAATTGCCATGATGATATTAGGCATTTTTGTGCCATGTTCCAATGCTTTCTGTTCTTCCTCTTCCTCCACTTGCCGTAACATTTTGTAAGCTGAAACAAAGGGATTAATACCTTCCAATTGCTCAGCAATAATTCTCATCAAGGCTGAATTACACTTGAGATTTTCTGGAGACTGTAGGCGTTGTTCAGTAGCAGTAGCACTATCCAAAATATAGAGCTGTGCATATGCTGGAACTTGACCTTCAGCGGGGTGGAGAGTTCCAGTTCTATGGTAAATTTGGCCGTGAATCCGGAAACAATAAGGACCGTGTCCAGGTGGTTGAGAAACACTTGCACCCATCGAAGCAAATGCAAAGGAACTATTAATGCTCCTGATATTTTCCATGAGATTTTTACTATATGGGCTGTCTCCTTTCAGTAAAGTAGTGAACAGCTCAGGGTACTGAGGTAATGGTACCTTAACTTTGCCCTTGTGACAACAAAGAGAGAACTGTCCATCAGATGGCCTTTCAGCCTCAAAATGTTGTGCTTCACAATGTTGACATAACACATTCATGGGCCCACAGGTATGTTCTAAAATACCGGTATCGTCATCAGAAAAGCCAATAGGGATTGATGACGTTGGTGAAGTGAGCAACCGATGACCTTTTTTGTAGATGCCTACATAAATAAGGCGTGGTTGTGTAGAACTGTCAACACATTCAAGAAAAGAAGTAGTGACTTGAGACTTCTTACATATATTTTTTTTTTGGCGTAGTTGACGCTGTAAGGCAGCCAAATGGGCCAAACGGCGTTGTTTTGAGGTAGGTGACAAAATTTGTAAACGTTTGACTTTAGCCAATTGATGTCTTGCCATGGCAGAAGCAATCTTATGTGTTCTTTTTTTAGAAGAACATTTGCCCTTCACTTTACCCGTGCCAGATGTTGTAAGCAGTTGAGTTTCAGAAAGTGTTGGAGACACAGATATGGACGCCATATCAGAGGTAGATGGTTCTCCTTGCACCTTCACCTTTTGTTGTTTACGGCCAGATGTTGTAGGCAGTTGACTTTCAGAAATTGTTGTAGACACAGATATGGACGCCATATCAGAAGTAGATGGTTCTCCTTGCATCTTCATCTTTTGTTGTTTGCGGCCAGATGTTGTAGGCATTTGACTTTCAGAAAGTGTTGTAGACCCAGATATGGACGCCATATCAGAGGTAGATGGTTCTCCTTGCACCTTCACCTGTTGTTGTTTACGTCTTTTGCGTTGCGCCTCAGCTTTTTTGGCCAACCGACTGCTTCTTGCTTTAGCAGACTCCTTTGCAATTCTTTTATCCAAAGCCTCCTTGACTTTAAGCAAACGGAGACGTTTTTTTTCTGGATCTTCCTGCGCACGCTTCTTGCGCTGGAATGCAGCATTCTTAGCTCTAACAGAGCTTCTTGGTTTGTCCGAGCTCATATTGAGCACAGTGCAGAAAAATGTATGCAATAATAGCTACAGTATATTATTTAAGGAACCAATCAATATACATTCTGCATAACAATATAGTCAAAGTAGTAATATTTATATTGATAATTGTTATTAATTATATACAATATATTTTTATATATAAATTATATCATAAAAATATTATAAAAAAATATATTATATATATTATTAACTTAAGTTAAATATGTATATTATATATTACAATTTATTACAATGTGTATATATATATATATATATATATTATATATATAGATTAATATACAATATATATATATAGTAATCATATACATATATATAATATAACATATATATATACCGTATATACTCGCGTATAAGCCGAGTTTTTCAGCCCAAAAATTGGGCTGAAAAGTACCCCCCTCGGCTTATACGCGAGTCAGTGCTGTATACCGATGTATACATCGGTACATACCGATGTATACATCGGTATACAGCAGCCCCCGTAATCCAGGGCCCCCCCAGCCTCTCTCCGGTCACCTGGAAAGGAAACTATACTTATCAGTGTCCGCTGTCCGCGCCCGCTCGCATCTGCCGACATCGCGATCCTCCATCTTCATGCGGCGTCTTCCTGTTTCTGTGCTCGTCACAGCAATGACGTCATTCCTTGCGACGCGCACAGGAAACAGGAAGACGCCGCATGAAGATGGAGGAGCGCGATGTCGGCAGATGCGAGCGGGCACGGACAGCGGGACAGTGATAAGTATAGTTTCCTTTCCAGGTGACCGGAGAGAGGCTGGGGGGGCCCTGGATTACGGGGGCTGCTGTATACTACCGCGGGGGCTGCAATATACTACCACTGGGGCTGTATACACTGCTGGGGCTGCCTGTATACTGCTGGGGCTTCCTGTATACTGCTGGGGCTGCCTGTATACTGCTGGGGCTGCCTGTATACTGCTGGGGCTGCCTGTATACTGCTGGGGCTGCCTGTATACTGCTGGGGCTGCCTGTATACTGCTGGGGCTTCCTGTATACTGCTGGGGCTGCCTGTATACTGCTGGGGCTGCCTGTATACTGCTGGGGCTGCCTGTATACTGCTGGGGCTGCCTGTATACTGCTGGGGCTTCCTGTATACTGCTGGGGCTGCCTGTATACTGCTGGGGCTGCCTGTATACTGCTGGGGCTGCCTGTATACTGCTGGGGCTTCCTGTATACTGCTGGGGCTGCCTGTATACTGCTGGGGCTGCCTGTATACTGCTGGGGCTGCCTGTATACTGCTGGGGCTTCCTGTATACTGCTGGGGCTGCCTGTATACTGCTGGGGCTCCTATATACTACCACTGGGGCTGCTGGGGCTCCTATGTACTACCACTGGGGCTGCTGGGGCTCCCATGTACTACCACTGGGGCTGCTGGGGCTCCTATGTACTACCACTGGGGTGGCCTGTATACCACACTGCTGGGGGCTATATACCTGTGCTGAGGTCCACCCTCGGCTTATACACGAGTCAATAGGTTTTTCCAGATTTTTGGGGCAAAAGTAGGGGGGTCGGCTTATACACGGGTCGGCTTATACACGAGTATATACGGTATATATATATATATATATATCTATATATATATATATATATATATATATATATATATCTATATACATATATATATAATTATGAATATATCAATAAAAAATCGATTATATTGGTCCAAAAAGATATCTTTAGCTGATATTGTAGGGCTGAGGTTCCAGCACTGATTTTCTAACGTCCTTCCACAGGATCACCAAGGCAGAAATAATTTGTGAGGAAAAGTTAAAGGAAACACTATAAAATAGCAGATTAAACATATTATTAATCACTAAAATGGCGGCGGGGGGGATATAGTGATTGGTAGGCAAAAAGCTACGTTTTTTTTCGCAGCCACACTTGCCGCAAGTGCAAAACCGCACTTGCCGCAACTGCCGCAAGTCCCCCTATACTTTCTATGGTGATTACCGCAACTGCGCCGCAAGTCCCCCTATACTTTCTATGGAGATTACCGCAACTGCGCCGCAAGTTTAACGGTTATGCAGCAAACGTGGCAGATGCGGTTTTTTCACCACATCTGCCGCGAATTAGTGGGGGGGTGTGGACATATGGGGGGGGGGTTGAGGACATATGGGGGGTGTATGGTAACAGGGGTTGGAGTTCAGTGCTAACAGCGGCAAGGGGTCGCAAGAAAAAAATTAAGATGAAAAAAAGTCACCAAAGAAGTTAATGCAGTAAGGAGCATTATTAACATATAGATGACAATCGATGTTAAAAAAATTATAAACAGATAATATAGATTTAATATTCAGGCACTGACATAATTTCAGACAAAAATTTAATATAAGGCTGAAAAAGATTTATATAATTGTGTAACATATAGATCAATAATCTATTTAATACCAATATATACAATATATTTTTATATATAAATAATATCATAAAAATATATAAAAAAAATATATTATATATATTATTAAGTTAAATAAATTATGTATATTATATATAACAATTTATTACAATGTATATATATATATATATATATATATATATATATATATATATATATAATATATAGATTAATATACAATATATATATATACTAATCATATACATATATATAATATGACATCTATATATATATATATATATATATAAATATATTAATCTATATCTATATATCTATATATATACATAATTATGAATATATCAATAAATAATCGATTATATTGGCCCAAAAAGATATCTTAGCTGATCTTGTAGGGATGAGGTTCCAACACTGGTTTTCTGACGTCCGTCCACAGGATCACCAAAGCAGGAATGATTTGTGAGGAAAAGTTAAAGTAAACACTACAAAATGGCGGATTAAACATATTATTAATCACTAAAATGGCGGCGGGGGGGTATAGTGATTGGTAAGCAAAAAGCTACATTTTTTTTTGCGGCCGCACTTGCCGCAAGTGCAAAACCGCACTTGCCGCACCTGCTGCAAGTCCCCCTATACTTTCTATGGTGATTACCGCAACCGCACCGCAAGTGTAACGCTTTTATGTGGCAAACGCGGAAGATGCGTTTTTTCACCACATCTACCGCAAATTAGCAGAGGTGTGCGGACATATGGGGGGGGGGGGTGAGGACATATCGGAGGTGTATGTTGACAGGGCTTGGAGTTGTGTGCTGACAGCGGCCAGGAGTCGCAAGAAAAAAATTAAGATCAAAAAAAGTCACCAAAGAAGTTACATATAGATGTCAAATGATGTTAAAAGAATTATAAATAGATAATATATATTTAATATTCAGGCACTGACATAATTTCAGACAAAAATTTAATATAAGCCTGAAAAAGATTTATATAATTGTGTAACATATAGATCAATAATCTATTTAAAACCAATATATGCAATATATTTTAATATATAAATAATATCATAAAAATATATCAAAAAAATATATTATATATATTTGCCTCCCTGGCAGTATGATTAGGTCAGGAATTTTGTGCTAAAAGCGGGCACCCACGGTCGAGGCAAATGCATTTAAAAAAAACGCATCTGCCGCATTTGCCGCATAGCTGCCACACTTGAGGCGCAGTTGCGGTAATTGCCATAGTAAGTATAGGAGGACTTGCGGCAGATGCGGCAAGTGCAGTTTTTTGTTGGTGACCGCACTTCCCGCGGCTGGCGCAAGTGCCCCTATAGTTACTATGGCGATTACTGCAACCACGCCGCAAGTGTAACAGTTATATTATTAACTTAATAAAATTATGTATATTATATATTACAATTCATTAGAATGTTTATATATCTATATATATATCTATATATATATCTATATATACATCTACTATATAATCACGAATGGATTTCGCGCACCGTTTGAGTCCAAACTCGCATGCGAGTCATGTCGTCATGTGGATACGAACGAAGCATTGGCCGCGCAGCGGCCATTGCGAGTCGCTCTAAGGCGACTCGCTATGCCCGCGCAGCGGGCATGGCGAGTCGCCTTAGCAGCGCGAAGCATTGGCCGCGAAGCTAGTATATATATATATATATTGGCACCCAGCTAGTATATATATATATATATTGGCACCCAGCTAGTATATACATATATATAATACGACATCTATATATATATATATATATATATATATATATATATATATATATATTAATCTATATAATGTGTATATATATATATAAATATATATACATAGAGAGAGAGAGAGAGAGATTAATATACAATATATATATACTAATCATATACATATATATAATATGACATGTATATATATATATATATATATAAATATATATGAATATATATATCTATATATATATATATATATCTATATCAATAGATATATATATATATATATAATATATAATTATGAATATATCAATAAATAATGGATTATATTGGTCCAAAAAGATTTAGCTGATATATATAGATTAATCACATAAGGATTACCGCAATCGCGCCGCATTGCGAGTCGCTGGCTGAGTGCGAGCACTTGCGGCGCGGTTGCGGTAATACCCATAGGGATTACCGCAACCGCGCCGCATTGCGAGTCGCTGGCTGAGTGCGAGCACTTGCGGCGCGGTTGCGGTAATACCCATAGAGATTACCGCAACCGCGCCGCATTGCGAGTCGCTGGCTGAGTGCGAGCACTTGCGGCGCGATTGCGGTAATCCCCATAGAAAGTATAGGGTGACTTGCGGTAAGTGCGGCAAGTGCGGTTTTGCCTCACCTGCCGCAAGTCACCCTATACTTTGTATGCGGATTACCGCAACCACGCCGCAGATGCGGTTTTGTAATACAATAAAATAATTCAAATACCAATAAATTCACTTCAAATAACAAATAATAAATCAATTTAATAATATTAAAAATATTAAAAAAAATAAATAAATAAATAAATTAAAAAATAATAATAATATATATATATAGAGAGAGATTAATATACTATATATATATATATATATCACTAATCATATACATATATATAATATGACATGTATATATATATATATATAGAGAGAGAGAGATTAATATACAATATATATATATATATACTAATCATATACATATATATAATATGACATATATATATATATATATATATATATATATATATAAATCTATATAATGTATATATATATATATATATATATATATATATATATATTATATATATCTATATCAATATATATATATATAATTATGAATATATGAATACAATAATAATATTAATAATGAATTAATAATAATAATTAATATTAACACTAAAATTGATAATATTAATAAATAATCCTAATGAATAATCAATTATATTGAGCCAAAAATACATATAATGATGAATATATCAATATTATAATAATATTAATAATATATGAATAATAATAATTAATATTAACACGAAAATTAATAATTAATAAATAATCATAATAAATAATCAATTATATTGAACGAAAAAGATATCTTAGCTGATCTTGTAGAGATGAGGTTCCAGCACTGGTTTTCTGACGTCCGTCCCACAGGATCACCAAGCCATAATCGATTAATAATAATAATTAATATTAACACTAATAATAATATTAATATTAATAATTAATAATAATTATTAATCGATTATATTGGCCAAAAAGATGTCTTGTAGGGATGAGATTCCAGCACTGGTTTTCCGACGTCTGTCCACAGGATCACCAAGGCAGGAATAATTTGTGAGGAAAAGTTAAAGTAAACACTATAAAATTGCTTCAGGTGACAGCATAGTGATTGGTAGACAAAGGGGAGTATGGTGATTGGTAGGCAAAATGAGTTGCCACCCAGCAACAGCGCAGTCTGCCACGGGTTTTTTCGCGGGCAAACCTTACCGCAAGTGTAAAAACCGCACTTGCCGCACCTGCCGCAAGTCCCCCTATACTTTCTATGGGGATTACCGCAACCGCGCCGCAAGTGTAACCGCATTACACTTGCGGCGCGAATGCGGTAATCCCATAGAAAGTATAGGGGGACTTGCGGCAGGTGCGGCGACTGAGGTAGCGACTCGCAATGGATCCCCATTGAAAGTATAGGGGGACTTGCGGCAAGTGCGGCGGCTGAGGTAGCGACTCGCAATGGCCTCGCGGCCATTGCTCGCGCTACCTCAGCGGTACATCGCTAAATTTGTGGCCGAGCCTCTGGTTCTATTTTCGGACACCGACTTGCAATGGCCGCTTCGCGGCCATTGCTCGTACGTGGTGACGTCAGCGGCTCGCAATGGCCGCTACGCGGCCAATGCTTCGCCGTGATGACGTCACAATAGTGACAAAGCCACGGCACGTTGTCGGGGGCCGACACGAAAATGCCTACGGCAATTATAGAGTAGATATATATATATATTAATCTATAAATCTCTATATCTATATATCTATATATATATATATATATATATATATATAATTATGAATATATCAATATAATAATAATATTAATAATCGATTAATAATAATAATTAATATTAACACTAATAATAATAATAATAATTAATAATAATTAATAATCGATTATATTGGCCAAAAAAGATATCTTTGCTGATATTGTAGGGATGAGGTTCCAGCACTGGTTTTCCAACGTCCGTCCCACAGGATCACCAAGGCAGGAATGATTTGTGAGGAAAAGTTAAAGTAAACACTATAAAATGACAGCTGGGGGAGTATAGTGATTGGTAGGCAAAAAGTGTCGCCACCCAGCAACAGCGCAGTCAGCCGCGGGTATTTTCGCGGGCAAACCTGCCGCAAGTGCAAAACCGCACTTGCCGCACCTGCCGCAAGTCCCCCTATACTTTCTATGGAGATTACCGCAACCGCGCCGCAAGTGTAACCGCATCTGCCGCGTTCGCCGCATAACCGTTACACTTGCGGCGCGGTTGCGGTAATCCCCATAGAAAGTATAAGGGGACTTGCGGCAGGTGCGGCGGCTGAGGTAGCGACTCGCAATGGCCTCGCGGCCATTGCTCGCGCTACACAGCGACTCGCAATGGATCCCCATAGAAAGTATAGGGGGACTTGCGGCAGGTGCGGCGGCTGAGGTAGCGACTCGCAATGGCCTCGCGGCCATTGCTCGCGCTACCTCAGCGGTAAATCGCTAACTTTGTGGCCAAGCCTCTGGTTCTATGTTCGGCCAGCGACTCGCAATGGCCGCTTCGCGGCCATTGCTCGCGCGTGGTGACGTCACATAGTGACAAAGCCACGGCGTTTTCGGGGTCCGACACGATTTTGCCTACGGCAATTATAGAGTAGATAGAGAATGCTGCTGGGATGTATATATAATATAGAGGATGTGGGCTGTATATATTTGGAGGCTGTGCAGGGATGTATATATTATTTGGAGGCTGTGGCAGTCTAGCAGCAGCCTTCAAATAATATATACAGCCCAGCACACCTGCTAAATAATAAATATAGCCAAGCACAGCCTCCATATTATATATACAGTACAGCCTCCAAATTCTATATACAGGCACAGCAGCAATCTCCTGACAACATATATTGCCCAGCACAGCCTCCAAATAATATATAAAGCACAGTCTCCAAATAACATATACAGCATAGCATCCATATTATATATACATCTGTCGAGCCCCAGGCTCCGGGGTATTCGGGTATCAGGCGGCAAGGATTAACTGTCACGGGGTATGGTGGCCGCGCTTGATCCATGTCCTGGGGGACTATCCTTTTTAAAAAAAGGGGTGATATTTACAGGGGATTATAGTTTGTTGCCGTGATGCCGCCTGCAGTTTCTGGTGAATTGCACCAGCGCCCGCCACAGTCCGCCGGAGGTAGAGGGGATCGCGGCTAAGGCTACTTTCACACTACGATTTTTGTAAAATCCGATGCTGTCCGATATAAATCGGACAGCATCGGATTCTTCTAATGCCTGGAATCGGGTGCCAAATAGGCATCCGATTCCGACAGAAAATAGGATGCCCGCCCTCCTGTCAGATCGCTCCCTGAGAGGTGTCAGTCTCTCCCCCGGTCCTCTTCTTTATCCCCTGTGTCTCCCCTCTTGGCCCCCTGTCCTCTCCTCTTATCGCCCGGTCCTCCCCTCTTGGCCCCGGTCCTTTCCTCTTATCCCCTGTGTCTCCCCTCTTGGCCCCCGGTCCTGAGTCTCCCCTCTTGGCCCCCGGTCCTGTGTCTCACCTCTTGGCCCCCTGTCCTCTCATCCCCTGTGTCTCCCCTCTTGGCCCCGGTCCTCTCATCCCCTGTGTCTCCCCTCTTGGCCCCCGGTCCTCCTATGCGTCCTCCTCCTCTCCTCTTGTCCTCCTCCTCTTGTCCTCCTCCTCTTGTCCTCTCCTCTCCTCCTCTCCTCTTGTCCTCCCCTCTCCTTCTCTCCTTTCTCACCTGTCCACGACTCCTGCACGGTCCCGCGCGTCTCCGGTGCCTTGCTGTTCTGTCTCAGTGCTGCCAGGACCTCTCGTGATGTCACAATCACATGACTGCCGGCTATTGGTTCCTGGCAGTCATGTGATTGTGACATCACGGCAGGTCTTATCAGCACAGACGGCAAGATACCTGGAGACACCGGAGATGCCGGGAGACGTCGGGGGCCTCGTGGACAGGTGAGCATAGATTTTTTTATTTTTAATTAACCCATTCATTCACTTTTGGAGCGATTTTAGTGTACTGAGCATGCTCAGTACACTAAAATCGGTCCGAGGAGACATGAGATGTTTCCTCGGACCCTTCTCCATAGGGCCCCATGTTAAGTTGATCGGGTCGGATCGGATGTGCACTAAATGCCATCCGATCTGGTCCGATCCGAATCTGTCCGATTTTATTTTCGGTGCAAAAATCGGAGCAAGCTCCGATTTTTGCACCGATAAAAAAATCGGACAGATTCGGATCGGACCAGATCGGATGGCATTTAGTGCACATCCGATTCGGTCCGATGCCCATAGGCATACATGGGGTCCGAAAATCGGTCCGATGCTGTCCGATTTTCATCGGACAGCATCGGAAATGCTAAAATCGTTATGTGAAAGCAGCCTAAGATGGTAAAGTCCTCCGCAAGCAGGTCTGAATCTCCGGGACAGCAATTCTGTGAAAGAACAAGTTCATGAAAAAGAAGATGCAGCAGAGTCGAATTCACTTCACTCCAGGTAATTTACTGGAAACTTTAGCAGCATTGGTTACAGTTCTCAGTTCAGCATTCAGATGTTATAGCAGGTAACTGACGGGTGGCTGCAAGCGGATCCCAGGTGATGTGGTGGAAACCCCAGTTCCAATCCGTTCCTCTCCTGTTTCCCAGTGGTGGTGAAGTCGGGTTCCATAATGTTAACCTGGCCTCCTGTTTTCTCTCTCTCCTTTCGCTCCCGTCAGGTTACTCTCTGCTGGCTGATCGCTGAACCATCAAGCGGTGCCTGGTACCCTCTTCTGGTCGCTTAAGAGCCTGGGAGCAGTGTATACTCCACAGGTCTTCGGATTTTCTGTGGTCCTTGGAGGATCCCACAAGTGCGGGCTCCGATGCCCGGTGTCTTTCTGCTCCTGGGAACTTCTCTTCCTTAACTCCTTCCCTGGTCCCTCAGCTGAGGGACCCTAGCTCTGCCAGAGGCCCAGAGGAAAAGATCTCAGGGCAACAGACCCATCGGTCAAAGACCTTCTTGTTCCCCCTAGAGGTGGTTTTATTCCCTCCCGGGTAACCTCCCACCGTGTGATCTAGTGTGGGGTGTTGGTTTATGGGTTCCTCCCACCATCCTAGAATCTGCTTGCAACTGAAGTATCTGCACCTCTTTTACGGGTGCAGTACCCCTTGTGACGCCTGCATAGCAGGGCGTCACATACCCCCTTGATTGAATATACTCATCTGCGAGTATCAGTATCTGTCTACCGGGAAGTGAAAAGGGGTAGCACTGTGGTAGCACTCAGCTGCTGGCTGAGTGTCCCTGATGGGCCCTTCTTCTCAGGGCTGCCTGTTCCTGATGAGCCCCTGACCATGAGGGCTGCCTGTCCCTGATGGCCAGTGACCCTCCAGCTGCTCAAGGCCCCTACATTTGCCCACGTATGCTGGGTGCTGACGCCGGACCTGACTATACCCACAGATTAATTCCCAGAAGGGTGCAATTTCTAAATTGGGTTCACTTGATGGGGCTTCTGCTCTACTGGCACTTAGGGGCTCTGTATATGGAATCTTCAAACTATTCTTGGAAAATCTGTGCAACAGGAATCAAATGGCGGCGCTTCCTTCACTCCTGAATATCGCCGTGTAGCCAAACAGTACTGTACAGTCATATGTTGGGTATTGTCACATTCACAATAAATTGTGTAATAATTATGCGGTCATTTTTATCTATGTTACCCTTGTAAAAATGCAAAATCAGGGGCTAAAACAACATTTCAGTGGTAAAATTTATATATTTTTTTCTTCACTGACCAAAGGTCGCTGTATGGCGCCATACTTCAAATACACTGACTACAGTGTATTTCAAATATGGCGGCATTGCGCGCGCCGCTATTCTGATTGGTCGGCGTGCTGAACGCGCTGACCAATCAGAATAGACGCGCTGTATGGTGCCATACTTCAAATACACTGTCCTCAGTGTATTTCAAATATCACAGCATTGCGCGCGCCGCTATCGCGATTGGTCGTCGCGTTCAGCACGCCGACCAATTAGAATAGCGGCGCGCGCTATGCCGCCATATTTGAAATACACTGAGTACAGTGTATTTACAGTATGGCGCCATACAGCGCGCCGCTATTCTGATTGGTCGGCGCGTTCAGCGCGCCGACCAACCAGAATAGCGGCGCGCGCAATGCCGCCATATTTGAAATCCAGCGGGAAGTTTGGATTTCAAATATGGTGCCGTGCCCCGCCCCACTCTTCTCATTGGTCGCTCGCGCCTGGCGGCGACCAATGAAAAGAGCGCCGCGAAACACGGCGCCATCTTTAAAATATTTTTTTTTTTACTTTTTAGATTTTTAAACATGGCGCCTTGCCGCGGCTTGAATCTGATTGGTCGTTCGCAAGCGAGCGACCAATCAGAATGGCGGTGGCGGTACCGGGCAAATCCCGGCTGGCTCGCGGCTCCCCGGAGCTGAGCCACGGATATGCCCGGCACGGAGATCCCCGGCTCGCTCCGCCGGAGCGAGGTAGCCGGGAGGCGAGGTCGGCTCACGGCTACCTCGCGGCCGCTCCGGAGATAAATGTCCGTCGGAGCTCGGCCCTAAGCGCAGCGGACCTTCCTGAGGTCCGCTCCGCTTAGGGCCGCCATCTTGGTCCACCCTGAGCGGGTGTAGTAAATGCTGGTGACGCTGGTGACGTCACTTATCTCTTGGACATTTATCTCCGGACATTTACCTCCGGACAAAGCCACGGAAGTTGGCTTTTGTCCGGAAGTAGAATTCTAGGCAATTATATAATAGACTAGATGGGTGCCCGATGCACAATGCATCGGGATTCTAGCAGAGCGAGTCTCTGACTCGCAATGGCCGCTTCGCGGCCAATGCTTCGCGCTGCTAAGGCGACTCGCCATGCCCGCTGCGCGGGCATAGCGAGTCGCCTTAGAGCGACTCGCAATGGCCGCTTCGCGGCCAATGCTTCGACTCGCCATGCCCGCTGCGCGGGCATAGCGACTCGCCGGCTCGCAATGGCCGCTGCGCGGCCAATGCTTCGTTCGTATCCACATGACGACAAAGGGGCACTCGCAGCATTCGCAATTATATAATAGATTAGGTACCACAGGAAACCATACGTATCGGTGCATTTACCCCCTTTTCTTAATAATGTGCCACACTGTTTAATTTTATCTTCCAACTATGAGTCTTATGCAGAGTTTAGTTTAAGTTTTCTTATATAAATTCCCATGGAGTAGAAAGCACTTAACTTCCAAGTGTATAATCTCCCAGCCACCACTTTAACATGTATTTTGCTCCCATAGACGGTGACTGCGCAATTTTGACATGTGTAGTACACCGCTTTAGACCAGCCGGTTTCGCGTCTGCGCAGTACTGCCTAGTGACGGCAGTTTACTTCCTCCTCCGCTATGCTTGTCATTACTGACGCCCGCCCACTGCTTCCGGACGCCAGACCACGGCGCTGGATGCAGCATGAGTTGGTAGCATTATAAAAGGGCACAGTGCTCGGTATATACCTGCGCTCCTTGCCCCTGATGAAGCCGCCCTTTCTGACAGCGACACGCGTTGGGTGACAGGGCCTTACTGTCCCCATAGCAAACCTTAACCTCATGCAAAGCATGTGAACATCTTATCCCAGGGAAACTCTTTTTAGCCTGCCTATCCCACCAGCTTATCCAGACCTTCATGTTACAGGTTGTATAACCCCTTTTTTATTATTTCATCTTCTTACAGATTGTCTGGATCATAACATTGTACAGCAACATTCATTCTAGTGATAGCCATTTGGCTTATAGGATTATCCCACACAGTTGGAGCCTGCTATGCAGGTGTGTTTAACAGTGTAGTCGCTTAATTTAAACTAAGCCTTTTGGTTGGTGATAACCTGAAATTGTGATCCTTTTTTGTCAGCTTCACATTATGAATGACTCTTTGACTTGATATCAGCTGCTTTTTAGGTCTATAGGCTGTATTTGCTTCATCTCCCTGTTTATTATAAAAGTGGATCTTCATTTTGCTTTTATATGGTCCATTAATTGTTGTTCTCACCTGTTAATAGAGGTTATTACTACCTAGGGACACGTTCTTCTAGTCCCGGGGTTTGATTGTTAATAGAAAAGCTATGGGTTAACTTGATTTTGTGGTTTACACAATTTTAATTAGTTTTAATATTTGTGTCCAAAAGTGCACCTTTTCAATAAACTTTGTCAATATTTGCACAATTAATTGACTCGTGCTTCGATCTCAGTCAGTATACACGATACTTCTACATTTTATTATGTGGGTGTGTATATATATGTGGGTCTGTATATATGTGTTGACCCCCCACCTGTGTATGAAGTGGCCTTCAATAAGCCCTGACCTAAATTCTATTAAGCATCTTTGGAAAGAGCTGAAACATGCCTTCTGGAAAAGGCAAACTTCAAACGCGAGACATCTGGAGCAGTTTGCCCTTGAGGAGTATGCCAAAATACCTGTCAAGAGGTGCAGAATTCTCATTGATAGTAATGGTGGGTTTACACTTCCCGATATCAGCCCGATATCGTAGCCAACGTTGCGGGAGCGCGCTTTTTGAGCGCGCTTTTCCCTGCATCACATCGCCGGTTTAGACAGCCCGATATCGGGATACAACGTCCCGACGATGTGTACGCCCCCCAACTCAGGAACGACCATTTAACATGGGAGTGAATGGGTGATGTGGCAGTACACATCGGAGTTGGGCTGTCAGACGGGACGATGCGGCTACAACCGGCATCCGATATCGGGCGGTTGAATAGCACGCTCATTCGACCCCCGATATCGGTTTGCATTCGTTCCTGCATCGTATCGGATGTTCAGACCGTACAACGCAGGAACGATATCGGGTCCAACTCACGAACCACGTGACTTTTGGTCGGAGTTGGACGCCGATATCGGGACGTGTAAACCCACCATTACAGGAATGGTTTGATTGTAGTGATTGCCTCATAAGGTTGTGCAACAAGATATTAAGTTAAGGGTGGCATCATTTCTATCCAGGCCTATTTCATGAGTTTAATTTTTTTTTAATTCTGTGGAAGCATGTTTGAAAAGCAGTGTCTGATTTTCATTTGTTCATTTTCATAGATTTTCTATTTTTTATTACTTTTGTCAGATTCAAGTTATTTCTTGACCATTGTAGTTTTTCTGTCATTAAACAAGGGGTACCAACAATTTTGACCACGTGTAAATACAAAAGCATACACACACGTGGCGGTTCACATTACGTGACATTAGCATACAAATTGTGAGGTAGCACAAGCCGGGGTACACGAAAGATACGCTTGGCAGCGGAATTGATGCAACCAATTGTGTTCTTAAAACAATAAATAAACAATAAATGTTATAAACCGCTTGTAATGCACAGTTCACACGGTATTACACAGTTCATACATTAATGGAACAATTCAAGCCTGTTTCCAATGGCAGATACACCTGCCCGGCAGTGTTTGAATAGTCCTTGATAAACAGGACACTTGAGACTCTTCCAGTCTCTCTCAATGGCAGTGTCCACACATGGGCCATTACATCTAGTCCATGACAGTGCCACTGTGTCCACTGACCCTAATTCATTGGTTACAGAGGCTGCTGCCTCTCACAGGCCACATAGACTCTGGCCTGATCCAAGCCCAGACCAGGTTCAAGTTTCCTGAGGTCTGCGTTACTCGAGGCATCTCCAAGGTCTCCTCACCACGTTCAGGAGCTCCGAACCCTCAGTGTCTGACCACAAGGCTCCTCTCAACACAAAGGAACAGGACCTGTGCTGACCTCACAGCCCAAGTAACAAGGATGTAGTCAGCCTATGTCTATGATCTGACACACCCATGGGTGGATCCTAGTTTGTTAGACACTCCCATGGCTTCTCCAACCTGGAGTCTAGCACATGTAATGCATTATCTGCGCCTGTGGAAGCTAAAGTCACAGCATAATGCCTTACTGAACCATGCTGAACTACCAGTCCCAGCATAGTTATTTGCAACGCCGCTAGTCGCTGCACCACATCATATACACACATATATACATACACGATGGGTCACGTGATGCAGCAGGTCCACATATACGCACTCATGTACATGTGGCGCCCCGCATCGAGTGTGTCACAAGAGGGTATTGCAGCCATAAATGCAGCCGCAATATCCTCTGACTCAGCAATGATCCGGTTAACATAGAGATCCAACCCAACATGCATCACCTAGAACAGAGGGCCAATCATAGGTCCTGGGGGGTGGAGTGTTAGGGTAGTGGAGTAGAACACACAATAATCTAGACAGAACAGTAGGAGTCTGGAATCTAGAGCAGAGCCTAGAAGACAGAACTTGGAGAGGAGCGGGGGCTCCGCACCCCGTGCGGGCCCCTGGGCCGTCACCGGTCGGGTGTCAGCACCTGAGGCCTTAACCACCGGGATTGGGCATTATCTACACGGGTTCCCAAAAGACTCCCGTGCCCACAACTCACAGCCGGTTCACTGGTACCGAAGCTGGCAGCAGTTCACCTCTGCCACGCGAACCAGAAGAGTGGAGGACCAGCTCTACAGGAGCACCCCACCACCAGCCAACTTCCAGTCGTCTAACCAGCGGTGTACCCACTGAGGGATCCAAGGCTCCCTCAAGGGAAAAGCTGCATGGATGGGGAGAAGCTACATTAATGGTGGGAAAAGCTACATGGATGGGGAGAGAAGCTGCATGGGTGAGGGGAAGAAGTTACATGAAGAGGGAGATTAGCTGCATAAATGAGGGGAGAAGCTGCATGGATGGGAAGGAGAAGCTGCATGGAACATGAAGGGGGTGAAGCTGCATGGAACATGGAGTGGAGGGAGTAGCTGCATGTAACATGGAGGGAGGAGAAGCTGCAATGAACACGGAAGGGTGGAGAAGCTACATTGAACATGGAGGAGGGGGAGAAGCTGCATGGAAAATGGAGTGGGGGAGAAGCTGCATGGAACATGGAGGGAGAGAACCTGCATGGAACATGGAATGAGAGGTGAAGCTGCATGGAACATGGAGGAAGGAGAAGTTGCATGGATCATGGAGGGGGGAGAAGCTGCATGGAACAAGACGGGAGGGTGATCAGTGTGGAACATGATGGTAGGGGGAGTGAGGCGCCCAACCGGGTAGGCCATCAACAGAGGTACTGCACTCATGCGATTAGGGAGCATTGTGCCTCTGTTCTCCAGGTGCTGGGATGGTGCAGTTGAGCCAAACACACACACACACAACCCGTAGGCCCCTTGGATGGTGGGTGGACCCAGAGGGAGGACCCAGGCTCCAAAAGGGGAACAGGGAAGAGTAGTAGAGGGAGTTGGAGTGGAGAGACCATCGAGAAAGGAGTGGAGTGGAAGTCGGGAATGTAGGGGCGGTGTTGTGCCGACTCCTATGTGCTGGAACACGACCACGTTCAGGGAAAGGCCGAGAGGTGTGGAGGAAGGAGAGAGCCCTTGGGGTATGGAATGAGACGTAGATCCCCGTACGCTCATATCTGGTGAGACAGAGTGGCTGGTGGATGAAACAGGGACCCGGCCCTGAACACTGCGCAGATGCTTCATGCCTGAACCGTTGAACCGGAGGCCCCAGGCTTCTAAAGGGAGCTGTGGCCGAACACCTGACACAACTTGGGGAAGGCGGCTGAACTAGACAGCAATTCCCTGGGAAGGGGTACAAATAGGCACTCATGGCTGTCGGTGATTGAGCTCTGTGCTGTGGAGAAGAAGGGCGCATGTGCCCGATACGTTGCCCTATGGTACCTGTGGCCATAATAAAGGCATAAGATACATCTAATGACGGAGTGCTGCAGCATTTTTTCAAGTATATATATATATTATATATATATATATATATATATTGAAAAAAGAGAGAAAGAGCACCAGGATTAATGTGGACTTTTTTATTGTCCAAACAGCCCAATGGCGTGGCAACGTTTCGGATAAGAGATCCTTTCTCAAGCAGGGATGTATGTTCATGAAATATATTTAACATGAGATTTAAAGTAAACCATGTGAACAAAATAATGACTCTATACAGATCATGTGGTAATTTTGAAATGATAGATTATTGGGACACAAATGAACGGTTCTCTCATCCCTTACATGGAAACGTATCTGTATACGCTTATACATTAATAGAATTTATGATGCAGTTATAACATTAATCCTAAAAGACCACATTTTCGATGTTCAGATTAAGGCTCTCAGGTTGTAAACAACCCATTTTAAATATCCAATAGTTCTCCCTGTTAATGAGGCATCTAAATCTGTCCTTTGCAGTGTCCACTATATGATCTATAATTGTCCCTTTCAGTTGTTTATAATCTTTTTGGTGCTCAACCAAAAAATGCCTTGAAACACTATGCTGTAAAAATCAGTTCTTTATATTCTGTCAATGTTTATTGGGGCGTAGATGCATGGTCTGAATTATTCGGTCAATGTATTGCAAGCCACACGTACATTCTAAAACATGAGGAGTGACACGTCAAATTGAATTTGATTTGGAAGGTCTCTCCTGTTGTCCTTGAAGTAAACGTCTTGGCCCCATTGGTTAATAAATCACAACACAGACACTTAGGTGTGCCACACTTAAAGCAGTCCATGGTACCCCCAGCTGTGGGCATACTTGGTTTAACATACAATAATGGTAAACTTGGCGCAGTAAGATTTTTTAAGGTGCTTTTTTTCTGTAGATGATGTTTGGTTTTTCAGGGAGGTGCTTTGCAAATATTGGGTCGTTTCTAAGAATAAACCAGTATTTGCTCATTAATTTTGTCAATGTTCTTGTTGATTGGTTATACATAGTTATCAAGCTGAATTCTGCTCTTTTATTGTTATTGATCGGAACAAATTTTTTGGCGTTGATTTTTTCCAGCCAGGATTCTTGGGTCTCCTTTTTGACCTTATTTAAAGCATCTGTCAAGAGTTTTTTTAGGGTACCCTTTTTGTCTAAACATGTCTCTCAGGATTCTCGACTCTTTGAGAAAGTTGGACTCCTGACAGCAATTCTTTCTAATGTGCCAGTCTTGCCCATATGGCACATTTGAAATTCACCTGAGCAAGTGGCCACTGGTGAAGGCCAAATAACTATTCACGTCGACCATCTTAAAGTGGGTTGAGGTGTTTATCTTACTGTCTTCACCATTTTGTATATAAAGGTCTAAAAATTGTAGGCCCACCATAGAGGTCGTACAGGTGAAGCTCAAACTCCAAGGGTTACGATTTAGTTTGTCAAGAAAGGCTGATAATTCCTCAGTGGTCCCGGACCAAATCAGAAAATGGTCATCAATGAAGCGCCTGTAAAGGATTGTCTGTCTATATCAAGGGGACAGTTCTCAATGAAAATGATTTCAAAACGACCTATAAAGAGGTTGGCATAACTGCGCGCAACCCGCGTCCCCATAGCACAAACTTTGATCTGTTTATAGGTTACATCTTCAAATGAGAACACATTATTTCTTAGGATGAAGTCAACCCCATCTACAAGAGTTTTTTTCTGCACAATGGGAATAGACTGATCTTGGAATAGATAATAATCAACAGACTCCAAACCCATTGAGTGGGGTATATTTGAGTACAGTGACCCTACATCAAGAGTACAGAAAATATATTGATCTTAACAGATCACTTCCTTTAATATTTTAATCAAGTGTGTGGAATCTTGGATATGAGAGTTCAGGGTTATCACATATTTTTGCAGGTAGAGGTCGATGTAGTGGGATAAATTTGCAGTGATTAAACTGATACCAGAAATAATGGGACAACCCGGCAGGTTATTGATATCTTTATAAATTTTTGGCAAAAAATAAGAGAAGGGGGTTTGATAATACTATATATTTAGAATTTTTTTTATCCTTTTTATCTAAAAGGCCTCCCAATGTTGCTGTTCGAATTTTCTCTTTATGCTCCAGGAAGATTTAAACTGATGGATTATGTTCTGATTTTTAATAAAAATCCTTGTCTCCAAGGATTCTAAGACCCTCCTGTATATACCACCCTCTGTTCATAATAACGATGCTGCCCCCACCCTTTGTCTCAGAACCCTTGATGATGATATTGTTATTCTGACAGTGTTATTATTGCTTGCCTTTCAGTTATGTTCAAATTGTCCCGCCTTTTATCTTGGGTGAAGGACCTATCTTTCAATATCAATTGTTGAAAGGTTTCAACATGAGTTCCTTAATGTTGGATAGGGGAAAAATTTGAACTGTTTTTAACAGGCACATGAACAAATGGACATTCCAAATTGGTATAGCTTAGCAGCTATTTTTACTTCTTATAATGTTTTTAAAAGGATGATATTAGAAAGGAGTTTTTTTATCCCAGAAATGTCAAAAATTGTATGGATATGTCAAACAAATGTTTCCTGGTCAGTTGAATACATTTCAGACCTCTTTTAGTCGTAAGGGTTGTGCATTTCTTTGGTTCAGTCATGCTCTTCTTCAAATTATGGACACTCCCCGCTTTGTCATGTACTGCCTTGATTGGCCTGACGTCATAGCAATCTCCCAATTAAATCCTGTAATTGCCAACTGCTCGGGTTCATGCACTGAATTTGAGAGTACATTGACAGATTTATTTTATATGTGCGCTTCCTCCTTGAGAGTATGCATGCTAAGCGCGTTGCTGTTCTCCAGCCACTCTGTTTGCGCTAGTGTATATCTGCCACTCTGCTTGCACTGGTGTGTACACTGTTCTGCTCATGCTGGTGTGTACCCACCACTCTACTTGTATTGATGTGTACCCGCCGCTTTTCTGCAGCTGCTGCCAGGAGGAGAAGGAAGCATATGCTCTGGCAGCTGAGGGGCAGTGCACAAGTGTGGGATTCAATAGGGGATTGATGTGACATCAGGCCAGTCATGGTAATCAATCACAATGCGGGGGCATCCATAAGTTGAAGGAGTGTGACTGAACCTATGAAATATACCTCCCCTATGGCTGAAATAAAAGGTCTGTAATGCATTCACATCAGCAGAAAATGTGTTTTTTTTTTTTTTTGCTTATTTTTAAGATAAATATGTGGAACTTTTGTTTGATTAAACCATGGGCACTCTCGGGGTGGGTGCACAACATCTTGTATACGCCCCTGAGTTATTTAGATGCAAAACACATCAGAAGATATGTTTAGTCTGACTGATCAGTAGGTAGGTGTTTACACACACACATGGTGGGTCACATGACGTGTTAGACTCATACATACAGTCATATTAAAAAGTTTGGGCACCCCTCTTAATCTTACTCTTTTTTTTTTGTTTAAAATAGTTTTTTTGCAACAGCTATTTCAGTGTGATATATGTAATAACTGATGGACAAAGTAATATTTCAGGTTTGAAATTAGGTTTATTGTACTAACCAAAAATGTGAAATATGCATTATTTCAAAATTTGACAGGTACCAAAGTATGGGCACCCTTCTGATTTTCATGATTTGAATACTCCTAACTACTTTTTACTGACTTACTGAAGCACTAAATTGGTTTGGTAACCTCATTGAGCTTTGTACTTCATAGCCCGGTGTATCCAATCATGAGAAAAGCTATTTCAGGTGTCCACTTGCAAGTTGTTCTCCTAGTTGCGTCTTCCTTGAGGAGTGGGATCATGGGCTCCTCAAAACAGCTCTCAAATGATCTGAAAAAGAAGATTGTTCAACATAGTTGTTCAGGGGAAGGATACAAAAAGTTGTCTCAGAGATTTAACCTGTCAGTTTCCACTGTGAGGAACATAGTAAGGAAATGGAAGACCACAGGGACAGTTCTTGTAAAGGCCCAAAGTGGCAGGCCAACAAAAATATCAGAAAGGCAGAGAAGAAGAATGGTAAGAACAGTCAAGAACAATCCACAGACCACCTCCAAAGACCTGCAGCATCATCTTGCTGCAGATGGTGTCACTGTGCATCGGTCAACAATACAGTGCACACTGCACAAGGAGAAGCTGTATGGGAGAGTGATGCAAAAGAAGCCGTTTCTGCATGCACGCCACAAACAGAGTCGCCTGAGGTATGTAAAAGCACATTTGGACAAGCCAGTTTTATTTTGGAAGAAGGTCCTGTGGACTGATGAAACAAAGATTGAGTTGTTTGGTCATACAACAAGGCGTTATGCATGGCGCCACAAAAACACAGCATTCCAAGAAAAACACTTGCTACCCAGTGTCAAATTTGGGGAGAGTCCATCATGCTTGGGAGCTGTGTGGCCAATGACGGCACCTTGTTAAAGTTATGGATCGCATGGATTCCACTCAGTATCAGCAGATTCTTGAGAATAATGTTCAAGAGTCAGTGTCAAAGTTGAAGTTACGCTGGGGATGGATCTTTCAGCAAGACAATGATCCAAAACACCACTCCAAAGCTACTCAGGCATTCATGCAGAGGAACAATTACAATGTTCTGGAATGGCCATCCCAGTCCCCAGACCTGAATATCATTAAACATCTGTGGGATGTTTTTAAGCGGGCTGTCCATGCTCAGCGACCATCAAACTTAACTGAACTGGAATTGTTTTGTAAAGAGGAATGGTCAAAAATACCTTCATCCAGGATCCAGGAACTCATTAACAGCTACAGGAAGCGACTAGAAGCTGTTATTTTTGCAAAAGGTGCATCTACTAAATATTAATGTCACTTTTCTTTTGAGGTGCCCATACTTTTGCACCTGTCAATTTTTGAAATAATGCATATTTCACATTTTTGGTTAGTACAATAAACCTCATTTCAATCCTGAAATATTAGTGTCCATCAGTTATTACATATATCACCCTGAAATAGCTGTTGCAAAAAAAACAATTAAAAAAAAAAAAAAGAGTAAGATTAAGAGGGGTGCCAAACTTTTTCATATGACTGTATACACACACACATGCACAATAACTTACGTGGCTGCCATCTTTGGACACTCAAGTATACAAAGATGATGGCAGTGTGACGTATCACACCGCCCCACTGTAAGATTACAGTAATTGCAGGATTACGTTGGAGGGGAACTTGGTGGTAGCTAATAAAGTGTATAACGAAGTGTCTCTGTCTATTTTGTATGTAATAAAGGATTTCTCTCCATGTTGTGTTTTTTGTTTTTCTATTTACTGAAAATATAGCCAATGGTCGGCTGTCATACTGACGGCTGGCATTGGCAATAGGGCTTGATGTCAGCTGTCAAAAAAAGTTGACATCAACCACTTTATTACCCAGTCTGTAACCGCTACATGGCAGCTGGAAGAGCAAGGTAACCACCAGTTTTGGCATCTTTCATGGAGGCGCTACTTCTGGGGCAACTGCTGGCTGTAATTTTCACCGTGGGTGGCCTAGAATGCTTGGGCCTCACCACACTGAGAATTTCAGCCCCAAGCTGCCTGGGTTACCTTAACTGGCAATAAAAAATACAGCAGAGCCCACGCCAAATTATCCTTTAATTATTTATTTAATTTAAAAAAGGGCTCCCCTGTTTTACTGTATTCAACGTTGTGTGTATATATGACCGTCCTTGTATTTTCCCAGCGAAGGTGACACCAGGCAGTGGGAGTTGGCAACCAGTAGCTGCTTGGTTTACCTGCGCTAGCAATAGAAAATACAGTGAAGTCCTACATATTTTTTTACCAGGAAACACAAACAGGTTTTTAAGTAAAAATTCATCTATTTGCATAAGTTACACACAGGGAAAAGACAGTTCAATAGACAGAACACGTGAGGGGGAGAGACAGCACACAAGGGGGAGAGCACACATAAGGAGACAACTAAAAGGGGAGAGCACACAAGGAGAGAGTGCACAGGGGAAAGACAGCTCAAAGGAGAGATCACATGAGGGGGGAGAGAGGGCAGGAGGATAGGCCACGGGAAGAGAGGGAGTGCAAAGGAGAGAAAGATAGACACCATCATCACAGAGCCTGCCTCCTTTGTGACATCACCGCCCTCCAAGTGCCATAACATCGGGCCTCCATCTAGTGGTATTATAAATGCATTATTGGATAAATTTGAGAATGACTTTTAATTTGAGGTGGTAGGAAATAAGTCAAAATGGGGAAATCAAGAAAAATAAAAAATATATAAATTAAAAATGAAATATAGAAAATTAAAAATGTTAAAATAATTGATGAATGAAAAACAATATATACAATAAATTAAAAAATGAATAATAATTAAAAAATAAAAAATGGGAATGAGGAAATAGAAAAAAAAGAGCAAAAGGAGAAAAGAGAGAGTATAAGAACAGAAATCAGATGGAAGCAAAAGGAAGAGAGAAGGGGAAGACACATGATGACAGGGTACTTTGTAATATCATGATTAAGAGAAAGGGGATCCAGAAAAAATGAGGTTTGGATTAGGTTTCCTACTGATTGAGTATGGGAAAGGGGAATACAAGGGGCCACTAATCGAGTTAACTGTTTAAGTTGAATCACAAAAAAACAGTCAAACAAACGTGTAAAAATACTCTGTTTTGTGATTCAGTCTTTTGGTGGTGTGAACACTGTCCTACAGACGTGTTCACTGTGTGCATGGTTCATTAGTTTTTATCTAACTGTTTAAGTTGGTCTATTGTTCAAGAGATATTATTATTATTTATATAGAGCACAATTCATTCCATGGTGCTGTACATGAGAAAGGGTTACATACAGACAAGTTAAAAATATAATGAACAAAGTGACAGACTGATACAGAGGGGAGAGAGGACCCTACCCTTGCGGGCTTACTTTCTACAGGGCAATGGGGAGGGAGACAGTAGGTTGGGTCTGCTCGGGTGGTGCTAGAGTTCCAGGTCCGGTGGTGGTGGAACGCCGAGTCCAGTGGTGTTGAGGCGGCACTGTGGTCATTGCAGGTTGTAGGCTGTTCTGAAGAGATGGGTTTTCAGGTTCCGCTTGAAGGTTCTGAGTGTAGGGGACAGTCGGACGTGATGGGGTGCAGAGTTCCAGAGCATGGGGGATGCTCGGGCAAAGCTATGCAGGCTGTTAGATGAGGAACGTACAAGTGTGGAGGAAAGAAGGAGGTCTTGGGCGGATCGAAGATTACGAGTTGGATGATACCAGGAGATTAGTTCAGAGATATATGGGGGGACAGATTGTGGATGGCTTTGTAAGTCAATGTTAGTAGTTTGAATTGGATACACTGGTGAATTGGGAGCCAATGGAGGGATTTGCAGAGGGGAGAAGTGGAGGAATAGCAAGGAGAGAGGTGGATTAGTCGGGCAGCAGAGTTAAGGACAGATCGAAGTGGTGCAAGAGTGTTAGCAGGAAGGCCACAGAGTAGGAGGTTGCAGTAGTCAAGGCGGGAGATGATGAGGGCATGCATGAGTAGTTTAGCAGATTGGGGGTTGAGGAAGGGACGGATTCTGGCAATGTTTTTTGAGTTGGAGGTGGTAGGAGGTGGCAAGGGCTTGGATGTGCAATTTGAAGGACAATGTAGAGTCAAGTGTTACTCCGAGGCAGTGGACTTCAGGTACAGGGCAAAGTGTGATAACATTTATTGTGATAAATAAGTCTGGCAAGGAAGGTGTGTGAGATGGAGGAAAGAAGATGAGTTCGGTTTTGTCTACATTGAGTTTTAGGAAGCGGAAGGAGAAGAAGGAGTATATGGCTGATAGACACTCTGGGATTCTGGACAGCAGAGAGGTGACATCTGGGCCAGAGAGGTAGATCTGAGTGTCATCAGCGTACAGGTGATACTGGAAGCCATGGGACTTTGAGCTGTCTGAGACCAAGAGTATAGATGGAGAAAAGGAGGGGCCCCAGGACAGAGCCTTGAGGGACCCCAACAGAGAGGGGATGGAGTGAGGAGGATGTGTGGGAGTGGGAGACACTAAATGTGCGGTTGGAAAGATAGGAGGAGATCCAGGAGAGGGCAAGGTCACTGATACCAATAGAAGAGAGGATCTGTAATAAGAGGCAGTGGTCGACTGTGTCAAATGCAGAGGACAGGTCTAAAAGGAGGAGGACGGAGAACTGTCTGTTAGCTTTAACCTTGAGTAAGTCGTTAGTAATTTTGGTCAGGGCAGTTTCAGTAGAGTGGTGAGGGCAGAAGCCGGATTTAAGGTCATCAAAGAGAGAGTTGGATGAGAGGTGGGATGAGATTACAGTGTGGACATGCTTTTTGAAAAGTTTGGAAGTGAGCAGGAGCAGAGATATAGGCCGGTAGCTGGATGTGGAAGTGGGGTCAAGGGATGGCTTCTTTAAGATAGGTATAAGTGTTGCGTGTTTGAAAGCAGAAAGAAAGGTACCAGAAGTTAGTGATTGGTTGAAGAGGTGGGTTAGGGCTGGGATAAGTGTTGTGGTGAGGTTGGGAAGGAGGTGGGATGGGATAGGGTCCAGTGCACAAGTGGTGAGGTGTGATCTGGAGAGGAGGTGTGCAAGTTCTCCTTCAGTGATGGTTGGGGATGACGGTTAGTGGGGGAGAGGATTGATCCGGTATACATGGGGGTTGCGGTGGTTGGGTAGCAAAAACCTGTCTGATCTGGTCGATTTTGTTGGTGAAATATTTTGCAAAGTCTTCTGCAGAGATGCGAGAAGTAGGAGGGGGCAGTGGGGGGCGGAGGAGGGAGTTAAATGTGTTGAATAACTGCCTGGGGTTGTGGGACAAAGAGGATATGAGGGTGATGAAGTAATTCTGTTTAGTGGTGGTAAGTGCTGATTTGAATGTGATAATTGCTTGTTTGAATGCTGTGTAGTCTTCTTGTGAGTGTGTTTTCTTCCAGCGCCGCTCTGCAACCCTAGCCACTCGTCGCAGATTTTTAGTGGTATCTGTGTGCCAGGGTTGTCTGTTGATTCGTCGTGTTTTGCCATGAATGAGAGGGGCAACTGCATCAATAGCTGATGTGAGTGTTGAGTTATAGAAAGCTGTGGCATTATCTGTGTCATGGAGTGAGGATATGGATGATAGTGGTAAAATGGTGTTTGAGAGTGTGTGAGTGTCAAGATGTGTGAGGTTTCTGCAAGGGTGTACGAGTTGGGGGACATGGGTGGCAGATGAGGAGGACAAGGATGAGAAGGTAAGTAGATTGTGGTCAGAGAGGAGGAGAGGGGAGGTTGTGGGTTTAGTTAGGGAGCAGAGGCGGGTAAAGATGAGGTCTAGTGTATGTCTGTCTGTGTGGGTGGCTGTGGCGGACCATTGAGAGAGTTCGAAGGATGAGGCAAGTGACAGGAATTTGGAGGCTGTTGACTGGTGGGTGTCAATGCGGATGTTGAAGTCGCCCATTATGATGATGGGGATTTCAGAAGATAGAAAGTATAGGAGCCAGATGGAGAATTGGTCAAAGAAGGTAGTAGTGGAACCTGGTGGTCGATAAATGACGGCCACATATAGGTTGGAAGGAGAATATATATGAACAGAGTGCACTTCAAAAGATGAGAGGATAAGGGAGGGAGGAGGAGGAATTGAGTTGAAGGAGCAGTTGCTAGAGAGGAGAAGACCCACTCCTCCGCCGTGTTTGTTGCTAGTGCGAGGTGTGTGGGAGAAGTGAAGTCCACTGTAACAAAGCACAGCAGGGGAGGCTGTGTCAGAGGGTGTCAGACATGTTTCTGTGAGGCCCAGGAAGGAGAGTCTGCGAGAGGTAAAAAGGTCATGAATGGAGTGGAGTTTATTAAAAATGGAGCGGGCATTCCAGAGCGCTCCAGAGAGAGGAGGCGGTGGAGAGGGGGTCAGGGGAATGGGTTTTATATTTAGGAGATTGCTGCTTTTTCCTGCAGGTGTGGGTTGATAGGAGGGAGGAATAGTGGGGAAAGTTGGCTGTGGGGGTCCCGGGTTGGGAGGAATGTCGCCAGCGGATAACAGCAGCAAAGAGCAAGCAGGTGGGAGAATGAGAGCGGCCGGCTTGTTCTGTGTTTCTGCAGGAGGGGTGTGAGATTGAGAAGCAGGTCAGCAGAGGAGATCAGGTGAGGTGATAAGAGAGATGGGGAGATAAATATTTGTGCTCGGAGTGTTGGGGGTAGTGAAAGAGGGAAAGGATTAGTGAAGCAATTACTGTTAGGGCATAAGTAAGCAAGCATTATTAAAGTGTTAGTGGGAAAGCAAAGTCTTAGAGAGAAATTCAACAGACGGATATAGATTGTACTTTCTGGTTTCCTCTGGTTTATCTCTGCAGCCCACTTAATGAATCACACTTTATGACCGCACAAAGGTGAGTAGAAGGGAGGGGTCAGAGGAGGGAGACAGGACGCAAAGCACCAGGGGAGAAGTAACAGATTGCTGTTAATATAAACATTTGGGGCAAATCAGCATGAGAGAGAGACACAAATCAGGATAAAGTAATATGGATATTTGTAAGTTACAAAGGAAATGGAGGAATATGCCATACCATAAGACATATGCAAGGTACATAGAGTTTGGGTACAGGAGAAGTTACATACAGCAGTGGTACAATGAGTCCATACCATAAGACATATGCAAGGCACATAGAGTTTGGGTACAGGAGAAGTTGGATACAGCAGTGGTACAATGAGTCCATACCATAAGACATATGCAAGGCACATAGAGTTTGAGTACAGGAGAAGTTAGATACAGCAGTGGTACAATGAGTGCATACCTGCAAAAGAAGAAGATATATATATATATAGATCCGTGTATGTATACATTGATTATGGAAAATAGAAAACAAAAAAGGTAAAGAATAGGGATGGGCGAATCTACTCGCTAGGACTCGTTACTCGGCGAGTAGTAAGGGACTCGCAGGACTCGGTACTCTGCGAGTTTCCCAGCGTTTACTCGCACGAGTCCAACGCAAATCAATGGCAAACGCTGACAAAACTAGGATTGCCATTGTCTGCATTAGACTCGGCTACTGTGACAGCGATAGCAGGGAAACTCGCAAAGTAACTGCTGTTACTTTGCGAGCCGAGTCCAGCTGTCTTCTCTGTGCAGGCTGCCACAGCTCCAGGGTCCTAGAGCCCGCCTGCTCACAGAGATGATGTAGCAGTGCTGAGATTGTTCTCAGTCTGCTCATTCCCTGTGCATAGACATCTATATCTATGCACAGGGGATGTAGCAGAGAGGACATCGCGTTTTGGACTGCGTCGGACAGAAGAGGATTTTTTTAAATAAAGATGGAGTCCCTAATGGCTTTTTTTTTTTATTTCAAATAAAAAATTTTCTCTGTGTTGTGTTTTTTTAATAGAAAAAAGTGTAGAATCCGGTGCCACAAAATTCCTTTTTATTTTCAAAGATTTTAAAAATCACACATGCTCCAAAGGAGCTCCTGGACGCGTTTCGTGGGTCTAGCCCACTTAATCATCAGTACAATGGCAATACAGACAAAAAGAATATATACAATTTAAAAGCAAAAAACAACCCCCTCTCGCATGTGTGACAAATATACATCAATTATTTCTAACCAATCACATACCTGCAGGTTCTAAAAGAGTTAAAAGGAAAAATATGGGGAAGAAGAGGGGGAGGGGAGGAAAAAAGAAGAAAAGAGCTGATAACAGAAAGTAAAAGAGGGAAAAAAAAAAATGGGGAAGAAAAGGAGGGGAGGGAAAGAGAAGAAAAGAGCTGATAACAGAAAGTAAAAGAGGGAAAAAAAAGTGGGGAAGAAAAGGAGGGGAGGGAAAGAGAGGAAAAGAGCTGATAACAGAAAGTAAAAGAGGGGAAAAAAAAGGGGGGGGGAGAAGGGGAGGGGAGGGAAAGAGAGGAGATGAGCTGATAACAGAAAGTAAAAGTGAAAAAAAAGAAAAGGGGGGAAGGAGAGGGAGAAGAACAGAGCAAAGAACTGATATATTAGTAATGCAATTACATGGTAAACTTACAGGTGTAGAAATCTAAGGATAACTACAACAAAGATCTTTATTTCTTATTGTAAGTTACCAACTGCAAGGCTATTACATTTTAGAAATAGTATATTCCAAGAAATAAGGTATAATCCTCCAACCACATAACAGTAGGGGGATCCCACTAAGATTTCATTCACAGAATACATGAACATATACCTCCTTTCCCAATGAATTATTCATACATTATGTATAGTCATCGTATTGCAAGTGCACTCAATATACATTATACAAAGGAGCAAATACCATAAAAGAGACATAGGGTGCAGGATCAATAAAAATATAACAAATCAGATCTATAGTTCAGACCCTGTGGAATCCGTGCATCAAGCCGCAGGATCTATAATTTTTCCTGGTTATGTAGTGCTTTCTCCCAATTAACTCCCCCCCTATATGGACGGGGTATCCTCTCTATGCCCCTGATCTTTAAAGTTTTAAGGTCCCCTGCATGGAAATCCCTAAAATGGCGCGATAAACCTGACAGGCCCGTTCTATTGGCCTTTGAATTGGGATTTGCCCCTGTAATATGCTCCGACATCCTTACCTTAAGGGATCTGATAGTGCAACCTATGTAATATTTATTACAGCTACTACACGTAGCCATATATACTACGTGGGACGTGTTACAATTGATATAGGTAGATATTCTATATTGCTTCCCAGTTCGATTATTGCAAAAGGTTTCACCCATATCCACGTATTTACACATGGTGCACCTATTTTCACCACATTTAAACATCCCCCTATAGTTCAACCAAGTCTTCCTTTGGGTTCTTTTTTCCAGATAAATACTAGGAGACAAGTAATTCCCCAAATCTTTCCCTTTCCTAGGGACCACCCTACATCCTGAATCTAAAATAGCTGATAATTTACTATCTTGATATAATATGGGAAGATTCTTCAGAAAGATGCGTTTGATGTCATAGTACTGGTTGCTAAAGGGTGTTGAGAAGGTCGGTATTATTGGTCCCGGAGGGGCTTCTCGTTCTTTCTGTGCCAGGAGGGATTCCCTACTCCTAGATTCTGCAATATTTACTGCTCTATCTAACATCCATTTTTTGTATCCTCTTGATCGTAACCTTTTAGTCATGGCATCAGCTTCATTCTTGAAATCCACATATGTGGTGCAGTTGCGTCTTGCTCTTATTAATTCCCCTACCGGCAGATTTTTAATCACATGCTTAGGATGGTTACTTTCTGCTCTAAGGACCGAATTCCCACTAATGGGTTTGCGATACAATCTAGATGTAATTTTTCCTGTTCTTACATTACCCACTAAATACACATCCAGAAACGGAGTTTCAGTTCCGTGCACCTCCATTGTAAATCGTAGATTGAAATCATTTGTATGGAAATATTCCAACATTTGGACAGGCGATGGTGAGGGAGATATCCAGGATGGTACCCCCCAAATGAAAATCAGGTCGTCCAGGTACCTCCCACAGCACCGTATGCAATCCTTAAAGGGACAGTCCTCAGAATAGATAAAGCTCTCCTCCCATTTTCGCATATATAATATTGCTAGTGAAGGGGAAAATTTTGAGCCCATAGGGCAACCACACAGCTGTAGATAAAAGCTTTCATTAAATGTAAAGTAGTTACTTCTCAAGAGAAATTCTACGGACATGAGAAGGAACTCCTTTTGGTTGTCAGTAAATACATCCGTCTCTTTCAGGGTTTCTTGTAATACCCATATAGCTTTTCCATGGGGGATAGTAGAATACAGCTGCACTACATCACAAGTTAACCAGTTGAAATCCTCCTGCCATGTCATTCCATCTACAGCCTGCATCAAGTGTTTGGTATCCTTTATTAAGCCTGGAGTGCCCTCCACCAAGACCCTCAATTTTGAGTCCACCCACCCCGAAAGTCTCTCATGAAGGGATCCAATCCCTGCCACGATCGGCCTCAAAGGTGGGGGAACACAGCCTTGTGGGTCTTGGGGAGGGCATGGAAGACTGGAACAACTGGTTTGTCCACATATAAGAAATCCCTAGTTTTCTGATCTATTGCACCAAGTGCCACCCCCTCCCTCAACAATCTATCCAAATCCATTAATAAATCCTTAGTAGGATCTGACAAAAGGGGCCGGTAGGTGGTTTTGTCAAAAAGGATTTCTTCTATCTGTTTTTTATATAAGCCAGAATCCATTACTACCACCGTACCCCCCTTATCAGATGGCCTCACTACAATATTGTCATTAGATTTGAGGGAGAAAAGGGCTTGTTATTCATCCCTAGATAAATTGCTCCTTGTAGAAGTTTTATTCTCCAGGAGACTGTTCAGGTCTCTTTCCATAGTGACCTGGAAAATCTCCATGGCAGACGCTCGTGATGCGATAGGATAGTACATGGGGTTAGACACTGTAAATTTAGATGCCTCAATTTTATTTTTAACCCTTCTACAATCCTCAACCTCCACATTCTTATTCAAATGATATCATTCCCTTGCTGAAAGAGACGGATGTATTTACTGACAACCAAAAGGAGTTCCTTCTCATGTCCGTAGAATTTCTCTTGAGAAGTAACTACTTTACATTTAATGAAAGCTTTTATCTACAGCTGTGTGGTTGCCCTATGGGCTCAAAATTTTCCCCTTCACTAGCAATATTATATATGCGAAAATGGGAGGAGAGCTTTATCTATTCTGAGGACTGTCCCTTTAAGGATTGCATACAGTGGTGTGGGAGGTACCTGGACGACCTGATTTTCATTTGGGGGGTACCATCCTGGATACGTCCCTCACCATCGCCTGTCCAAATGTTGGAATATTTCCATACAAATGATTTCAATCTACGATTTACAATGGTGGTGCACGGAACTGAAACTCCGTTTCTGGATGTGTATTTAGTGGGTAATGTAAGAACAGGAAAAATTACATCTAGATTGTATCGCAAACCCATTAGTGGGAATTCGGTCCTTAGAGCAGAAAGTAACCATCCTAAGCATGTGATTAAAAATCTGCCGGTAGGGGAATTAATGAGAGCAAGACGCCACTGCACCACATATGTGGATTTCAAGAATGAAGCTGATGTCATGACTAAAAGGTTACGATCAAGAGGATACAAAAAATGGATGTTAGATAGAGCAGTAAATATTGCAGAATCTAGGAGTAGGGGATCCCTCCTGGCACAGAAAGAACGAGAAGCCCCTCCGGGACCAATAATACCGACCTTCTCAACACCCTTTAGCAACCAGTACTATGACATCAAACGCATCTTTCTGAAGAATCTCCCCATATTATATCAAGATAGTAAATTATCAGCTATTTTAGATTCAGGATGTAGGGTGGTCCCTAGGAAAGGGAAAGATTTGGGGAATTACTTGTCTCCTAGTATTTATCTGGAAAAAAGAACCCAAAGGAAGACTTGGTTGAACTATAGGGGGATGTTTAAATGTGGTGAAAATAGGTGCACCATGTGTAAATACGTGGATATGGGTGAAACCTTTTGCAATAATCGAACTGGGAAGCAATATAGAATATCTACCTATATCAATTGTAACACGTCCCACGTAGTATATATGGCTACGTGTAGTAGCTGTAATAAATATTACATAGGTTGCACTATCAGATCCCTTAAGGTAAGGATGTCGGAGCATATTACAGGGGCAAATCCCAATTCAAAGGCCAATAGAACGGGCCTGTCAGGTTTATCGCGCCATTTTAGGGATTTCCATGCAGGGGACCTTAAAACTTTAAAGATCAGGGGCATAGAGAGGATACCCCATCCATATAGGGGGGGTAATTGGGAGAAAGCACTACATAACCAGGAAAAATTATGGATCCTGCGGCTTGATGCACGGATTCCACAGGGTCTGAACTATAGATCTGATTTGTTATATTTTTATTGATCCTGCACCCTATGTCTCTTTTATGGTATTTGCTCCTTTGTATAATGTATATTGAGTGCACTTGCAATACGATGGCTATACATAATGTATGAATAATTCATTGGGAAAGGAGGTATATGTTTATGTATTCTGTGGATGTAATCTTAGTGGGATCCCCCTACTATTATGTGGTTGGAGGATTATACCTTATCTCTTGGAATATACTATTTCTAAAATGTAATAGCCTTGCAGTTGGTAACTTACAATAAGAAATAAAGATCTTTGTTGTAGTTATCCTCAGATTTCTACACCTGTAAGTTTACCATGTAATTGCATTACTAATATATCAGTTCTTTGCTCTGTTCTTCTCCCTCTCCTCCCCCCTTTTCTTTTTTTCTCTTTTACTTTCTGTTATCAGCTCTTCTCCTCTCCTTCCCCCCCCCTTTTTTTTTTTTTTCCCCTCTTTTACTTTCTGTTATCAGCTCTTTTCTTCTCTTTCCCTCCCCTCCTTTTCTTCCCCATTTTTTTTTTCCCCTCTTTTACTTTCTGTTATCAGCTCTTTTCCTCTTTCCCTCCCCTCCTTTTCTTCCCCATTTTATTTTTTTTTTTCCCTCTTTTACTTTCTGTTATCAGCTCTTTTCTTCTTTTTTCCTCCCCTCCCCCTCTTCTTCCCCATATTTTTCCTTTTAACTCTTTTAGAACCTGCAGGTATGTGATTGGTTAGAAATAATTGATGTATATTTGTCACACATGCGAGAGGGGGCTATTTTTTACTTTTAAATTGTATATATTCTTTTTGTCTGTATTGCCATTGTACTGACGATTAAGTGGGCTAGACCCACGAAACGCGTCCAGGAGCTCCTTTGGTGCATGTGTGATTTTTAAAATCTTTGAAAATAAAAAGGAATTTTGTGGCACCGGATTCTACACTTTTTTCTATTGCTACTGGTGGTTGCCAAGCCACTTTCCAGTTTGCCTGGGAGTCCTGGGAATATTAGGTGGTTGGAGCTAATCCTTCTTTTTGATTTTCTTGTGTTTTTTTAACCCTTTATTGGAGATTCTTAGTGGCTGGGTCAAACGTGGCCTGACATTAAGAATCTCGGGCTTAATACCAGCTTGTATAACAAAGCTGGTATTAACCCCTTTATTACCCAGCGTGCCACCGCCACCAGGGCCGCTGGAAGAGTGGGGTTCAGCGCCAGAGGATGGTGCTTCAATGAACGCGCCATCTTCTGGGGCGGCTGCGGGCTGCAATTTGCAGCGGGGGATGCCCAGAAAGCTTGGGCATCCCTGCGCTGTGGATTCCAGCCCCCAGCTGCTTAGCTGTACCTGGCTAGACATAGAAATTGCACGGAGCCCCACGCATTTTATTTTTATTATTTCATGAAATTCATGAAATAATTAAAAAAAAAGGGCTCCCCTATATTCTTGTGTCCGGCCAGGTACAAATAGGCACCTGGGGGTTGGGGGCAGCCCGTCGCTGCCTGCTGGATCCGGCTGGTTCCAGAAATACGGCGAAGCCCACGTGAAATGTTTTTCTGACAAATCCATAAAACAATGTAAATAAAAGGGACTGCATCTTTATTAACCCCTGGACCATGGGCGAGGGGTTAATAAAGATGCAGTCCCTTTTTTAGGATTGTTTTATTGATTTTTCAGAAAAAAAATTACATGGGCTTCGCCGTATTTCTGGAACCAGCCGGATCCAGCAGGCAGCGACGGGCTGCCCCCAACTCCCAGGTGCCTATTTGTACCTGGCCGGACACAAGAATATAGGGGAGCCCTTTTTTTTATTATTTCATGAAATAATTAAAAAAAAAATGCGTGGGGCTCGCGCAATTTCTATGTCTTGCCAGGTACAGCTAAGCAGCTGGGGGCTGGAATCCGCAGCGCAGGGATGCCCAAGCTTTCTGGGCACCCCTGCTGCAAATTGCAGCCCGCAGCCGCCCCAGAAGATGGCGCGTTCATTGAAGCGCCATCCTCTGGCGCTGAACCCCGCTCTTCCAGCGGCCCTGGTGGCTGTGGCACGCTGGGTAATAAAGAGGTTAGGGCCAGCTTTGTATTATCAGCTGGCCCTAAGCCCGAAATTTATGGCAGTCACGCCAATATTAGACATGACCGCCATGAATTTCTATTAAATTGTTTTAAAAAAAAATACAACACAGAGAAAATTTTTTATTAGAAATAAAAAAAAAAGCCATTAGGGACTCCATCTTTAATTAAAAAAATCCTCTTCCCTCCGACGCAGTCCAAAACGCGATGTCCTCTCTGCTCTTCCCTGTGCATAGATATAGATGTCTATGCACAGGGAATGAGCAGACTGAGAACAATCTCAGCTCTGCTACATCAGGCAGCAGGCGGGCTCTGGGACCCTGGAGCTGTGGCAGCCAGCACACAGAGCAGACAGGACTCTTATCTGTGCGAGTTTCCCAGCGATTACTTGCAAAGTAAACGAGTCCAATGCAAATCAATGACAAAACTAGGATTGCTTCAGGCTGAAGCTTCCGAGACACATCTGTGATTTGTAAATCGCACACTACTCGCTATTACTCGCTTCCCCATTCATTAACATTGGACTCGCTAAACTCGCAAAGAGTAGCGAGTCCCGGGCTCGGACTCGCTAGAGTCAAGCGATTCCGAGTAATTTAGGATTCGCCCATCACTAGTAGAGAAATTATGCATGTAAGGGAGGAATTTCAAGGGTCTGCTTAAATGTGAATATAGAATGGATTAATAATGATGTTATATCAGAATTTACATGCTGATGTGTATCTTTATGATGTCATGGATATGATCAGACTTTGAAGGAGGTTTTCAAAAAAATATTGATGACACTGAAGGTACTATGGATATTAAAGGTTTGGGGGACAATAATGACTCCTATACCAATACCAGAGCCCCTTAGAAGGCAAACAGTTCATTGTCTTAAAGGGATCCTGTCCCCTCCAAAACGCCTCCTAAGCTAGCAAAACATGTCCCTACAGCATCCCATCACTAATCTCACACTTCTTTTGTCTCCTAAAAGCATCCTGTGAAAGTGCATAAAAACGTTTTAATACTCCCTCATTAGTGATTATAATTAGCAGTGACTATATTCTTTAGTCACCAAGGGGGGCTGTTTTGCAGCTCCAGGATCCACCCTGTCTCTGTGTGTTCTGCTGTGATGTGCAGTCATTGCCCTCCCCCCTCTCTATCACTCTCAGAATGCAAATCATTAGTCCTGCCTTCAGTTTCAGTTTCACAGCAGCACAGCCATAGAAAGGGTTGGATCCTGGAGCTGCTAAAAAACACCTCCTGGTGACTAAAGAATATGGCCCCTGCTAATTATGATCACTAATGAGTGAGTATTAAAACGTTTTTCTCCACTTTCACAGGATGCTTTTAGGAGACAAAAGAAGTGTGAGATTAGTGATAGGATGGTGCACGGACATGTTTTGCTAGCTTAGAAGGCGTTTTGGAGGTGACAGGATCCCTTTAATTGAGGCCATATGGAACAAAGTGTTAAATTACAAAATCCACTTGGGTTCAGCCCTTGATAGATTTTTAAGTTGGTCACCTCCCCTCCAATTTTGGGGGAATGGCTCTATGGCATAGAAACAGATACCCCTTGAAGACTTATTGTGTATATCACAGAAATGATGTGAGAAGGGATGCCCAACAAAACCCTTATTGATCTTTCTGAGGTGTTCCCCAACCCTGATTTTCAATGGTCTTTTTGTGCAGCCTACATATATTTTAAAAACATAAAGAAGATAGTCCAGCACTACCGATGCGGTTATTCCTTTTTTTATTCAGATTTTAAAAGCACACATACATCCCCAACAGGGGAACGCTAGACGCGTTTCGGGGAACGTGTCCCCTTAATTGTTAGCACATCTAGGTATGAATAAGTAACAAATATATACACATATTAAAAACAACAGCAAGTGTGCATGTTAGTCAATGATTGCTAGGAAGCATTAACTCCTGATTGACCAGACCGGTTGTTGAAACCCTATTCTATTGCACATACCCGTATAATAGGAAACACATTCTTCTATATAACGATGAAACACTGGTTTCCTGATTTGTATAATCAATATTAATATCAATAAATAAACGTTGTTTTGCATTCATATAAATTACATTACTTACACATAATCATATACCAAAATTCATTATATTCACATAGATCAGTACATTCCTTATTATGGGATGTGGGTGCTCTACAATGGCGAAACTGAAAGACAGAACCATATCAATAGAAATAAAGTAAGTCACTTCTATAGTTGAGACCCTGGGGAAAGCGTGAATCAAATAATTTTTCTTTATTATGTAGCGTTTTTTCCCAGTCCCCCCCACAGTACGGACACGGTGCCTTTTCTATTGCTCTTATTTTCAGTGAGTTCAGATCACCAGCATGGACTTCTTTGAAATGTTTTGAAAGTCCAGAAATGCCTGGTCTGTTGATTTTGGGGTCGGATTTTGCTGCTGTTATATGTTCTGAGATTCTAATCTTTAGCTTGCGGGTAGTGCAACCAATGTAATTTTTCTAACAGTTTACACAAGTGGCCATATATACCTCATGTGTGCTGTTACAGTTCATGTGAGTATTTATTTGGTACCTTTTCCCACTATTTAAGTTTTGAAATTCTGAGCCAGAAATTACATACTTGCATAACCCGGTTCCCTGAAAATTGCCCACAGGAAAATTGCCCACAGGAAAATTGCCCACAGGAAAATTGCCCACAAGAAAATTGCCCACACGGAAAATTGCCCACACGGAAAAATGCCCACACGGAAAATTGCCCACACGGAAAATTGCCCACACGGAAAATTGCCCACATGGAAAATTGCCCACACGGAAAATTGCCCACATGGAAAATTGCCCACAGGAAAATTGCCCACATGGAAAATTGCCCACAGGAAAATTGCCCACACAGAAAACTGCCATTTGCAGCATCACAAAGTTTCAGATCTCTGAGGTGCAAGATGAGGATTCCCATGATCTGTGATCATCTTGTGAATTACAGTTGACCTAGTGCAGAAATGCTGAAGATCTGTGGTTTGTAGCAGTCGGTCATTATCTGCAATAGATAGATCCAGTCTGCTCTCATCTCTCAGTGATTCTGCCTTACTCCTCCCTCCCACCAGCCCAAAACAGCAGAACCAAACCAGTAGCAGATTCAGAGAAGCCATCACTGCTATCTGTACTCACAGGAGTATCACTGGATTATCTGTGGAGTTACATGGGACTGCAGGTCTAATACATTATCATCCTAGTGGGCAATTTCCGCTGACATTCTTCTTTGCTGCACAGCATCTCACCTATAATTCTATACCATTCTTCTGCCTGCAGAACATCTCACCTATAGGGTACAGGCACACTATAGGCCCCGTTACACATAGTGATGTTTCAACGATCCCACCAGCAATCCCACCTTACCGGGATTGCTGGAACATCGCTATGTGATCGCTGGTCTGCAGTCACACTAGGTGATCCACATACCGATGCTGCGTCCCCTGACGCTCACTGGGATCGCTCAACGTCTCGGGCGCAGAATGAGGATCGCTGGTCGTTCCCCAGTCACACATGCCGATGGATGCTGGACAGCGAGAGACCAACGATGGGAAAATGGTCCCGGCCAATCCGCAGCGACTAGCAATCAGTGAGCTCATCATTGATTGCTGCGGCATGTCACTCGCAGCGACTTCGCTAGTGAGGTCGCTGCAACGTCACAAAACCTGTGGCATTGCAGAGATATCGTTAGCGATATCGCTGTGTGTAACGCCGCCTTAAGGTATGCATTATCAGAGGGATTTTGATGATTGACAGTCGCGTGAGTGCTTTCCGTATGGTCATGCGACTGTGGTACGAGTGTGATGCAATTATGCATTTTTTTATCAGCTACCATCAGTGTGACATCCATGTGACCTATACCTCTATACTATCCCCCTGCCCTACAGAGCATCTCACCTACACCTATACTGTTCCCTGTTCTGCAGAGCATTTCTCCTACACCTCTATACTATCCCCCTGCCCTGCAGAGCATCTCACCTATAATTCTTTATTATCCTACCCTGCAGAGCATGTCACCTACACCTATACTGTTCCCTTTTCTGCAGAGCATCTCACCTACTTCTCTATACTATCCCCCAGTTCTGCAGAGCATCTCACCTACACCTCTATACCATCCCCCATCTTGCAGAGCATCTCATCTACACCTCTATACTATCCCACAGTTCTGCAGAGCATCTCACCTACACCTCTATACCATCCCCATCTTGCAGAGCATCTCACCTACACATCTATACCATCCCCATCTTGCAGAGCATCTCACCTACACCTCTATACCATCCCCATCTTGCAGAGCATCTCACCTACACCTCTATACCATCCCCATCTTGCAGAGCATCTCACCTACACCTCTATACCATCCCCATCTTGCAGAGCATCTCACCTACACATCTATACCATCCCTATCTTGCAGAGCATCTCACCTACACCTCTATACCATCCCCTGTCTTGCAGAGCATCTCACCTACACCTCTATACCATCCCCATCTTGCAGAGCATCTCACCTACACCTCTATACCATCCACAGTCCTGCAAAGCATCTCACTTACACCTCTATACCATTCCTCGTCTTGCAGAGCATATAACCTAAAATTCTATATTATTCTCCAGTCCTGTGTTCCTGTTTGCATTCATGTCTGTGGGCATTTTTCACATATCAGGTGAACATCCTCACTTTGCACCTCAAATATCAGAGATCTGAAACTTTGTGATACTGCAATTAGCAATTTTCTGTGTGGGCAATTTTCCTGTGGGCAATTTTCCATGTGGGCAAATTTCTGTGTGGGCAAATTTCCATGTGGGCAATTTTCCATGTGGGCAATTTTCCGTGTGGGCAATTTTCCGTGTGGGCAATTTTCCGTGTGGGCAATTTTCCGTGTGGGCAATTTTCCATGTGGGCAATTTTCCATGTGGGCATTTTTCCTGTGGGCAATTTTCCTGTGGGCATTTTTCATGTGGGCAATTTTCCTGTGGGCATTTTTCCTGTGGGCATTTTTCTGGTCACCGCATAACCCACACCTTTGTTCCCCACATTTGTATATACCTTTGTACATTAGCCATGTACGAGTTTGGCTTTTCCGTTCTGAAAAGATACTAGGGGACAGTACACTGCCCACATCTCTTGCCTTTCTGAGAATCATCCTCCATCCTGATCCCAGGATAGACGACAGTTTGTCATCCTGGTATAGGATGGGAATGTTTCGATCCAATATTCTCTTTATGTCTCCAAATTGTTGGCTGTAAGGGGTGGAAAAAAACAGGTAAGACACATTCATTAGATTTGGTATTGTTTTTCTCCTCTAGGAGGGATTTCCTGCTTCTTTTATCTGCAATACCTTTGGCTCTGTGCAGCATCCATTTTGGGTAGCCCCTATTCCTCAGTCTGCTACTTATAACCGTTACCTCCTCAGTGAAATCCTCAATTTTTGAGCAGTTTCTCTTTGCCCAGATTAATTCCCCTAAGGGGAGGTTTTTGATTATATCCAAAGAAAGAAAGAGGGCACCACCTAAAGGGAACTCCAAATCAGGAGGCAAACATGGACAGGAGACCCAGTATTCACCCGGGGTGCCAGTCACAGTCACAGAGCAAAGTCCAAATCACAACTTGAAAAGAAAACAGCACTCACCGGGACTTCAAAAAGCGGTGTCCTTTATTGCAGGGGTTGCATAACAAAGTGCAGGAAGGGGGTACCAGGGTGATGACGGCACCGTTTCGGGCTCTCGCCCTTCTGAGTGACCTGTAGAAGGGCGAGAGCCCGAAACGGTGCCGTCGTCACCCTGGTACCCCCCTGCACTTTGTTATGCAACCCCTGCAATAAAGGACACCGCTTTTTGAAGTCCCGGTGAGTGCCGTTTTCTTTTCAAGTTGTTTTTGATTGTTTGGGATGGCAGCTATTCGCCCGAAGAACAGAATTGCCGCTGATTGTTTTTCTGAACAATTTGGAGGCTATCCTGCCTGTCTCTTCACATCCCATCAAAAAAAGATCTAGAAATGGGGTTGAATTTCCATGCACCTCCATGGAAAAACTCAAATTGAAGTAATTTACATGGAAGTCATGAAGTAGCATCTGCGGGGTTAGTACGGGAGACACATCCGATGACAGTGACCAGATAAGGATCATGTCATCTATGTATCTCCCGTACCAACATATTCATTACTGAAATGGTCCTCCCTCATGGTAAATGTGTCTTTCCTCCCATTTTTGCATGTATAAGTTAGCCAACGTTGGGGAAAATTTTGCCCCCATCGGGCAACCACATCGCTGTTTGTAATACTCACCGTTGAACACAAAATAGTTGCTCTTGAGAAGATATTGTAGGCTCATTAATAGGAACTCCTTTTCTGAGTCCTCAAAAACACTTGTTTCCCTGAGTATTTGTTCCATTGTCCAAATTGCTTTGTTATGTGGAATAGCAGAATAAAGCTTGGCCACATCACAAGTGATCCAACAATATCCCTCACACCAGTTCATATGCTCAAGTGCTTGTAATAAGTGTTTTGTGTCCTGTATTCTCCCCGTCATGTCCTCGACCAAAACCTGCAGCCTCCCATCCACCTACTCCGAGAGCCGTTCGTGCAGGGAGCCAATCCCGGCAACGATTGACCTCAGAGGTGGGGGAAAGGAGGCTTTATGGGTCTTGGGAAGAGCATGAAAAACCAGCACAATGGGTTTATTCACAGTCAGATATTCTTAAATTTTATCATCAATCACCCCCATGCCATATCCATCCTTCAACAATTTATTAATTTCCAACGCAAAGGCAGTGGTAGGGTCCCCAGATAGGGGGTGGTAGGTGCTGGCGTCAGACAACATGCTCATGATCTGTTTTTTATAAAAGTCTGAGTCCAGCACCACCACCAATCCCCCCTTGTCCGACATCTTAATAATCACATTAGGATTGTTCTTCAAATCCACCATAGCCTGTCTCTCATCTCTTGGTAAATTCCCTCCTATGTGACTTACATTTTCCAACAAATTTCTCAAATCCCGTTCCATTGCTGCCTGGAAGGTCTACATCGCTGGGACCCTGGAGGCAATGGGATAGTAAATAATTACAGTTCAAGTTCTGTACCCCTTTGATAGACCTAGTTTCAGTTAGTCCCAGGTGGAGAGGATAACAGTCATTTTTAACAGATTGATCAAAATTCACTTGCTGGTCAATGGCGTTTTCATTAAAGAAATGTCTTTTCTCCGTCAAGTTCCTAATGAACTTGTTTAAGTCTTTGATGGTTCGGGAAAGACTAGCTTGATTACTTGGGACGAAATTTAAACCCCACTCCAACAGTCTAATTTGTGAATTTGACAATATGCTGACCGACATATTGATAACTGTATGATACCCCATGTCACTTACTTTTTCTTGTTCTTCTTGTTTCTCCCTCCTTTGCCTCCTCCTTTGCCGCCTCCTTCTCCTCGATTCTCATTTTTGAATGAGAAGCATTTCTTGTATTATATTGTCTGCTGGACCTGCTTGCAGAATCATCCGGGTCGGATTTAAGAGACTCATCAGTGGCAGTGTATTTACCGGAGATGAGAAGCTGACATTGCGGCTACCTGTATTCTGGGGAGGATTCCGCAGTACAGGTTTTGGATTTTTTGGCTTGTTTGGTTTCTTTGGGGTACGCGGAGTATGGGGTTTCTTTGGAGTGTTATTTTTCCAGATGTATACAGAATCAGTTTCATAATCTTCTTTCAAGTCCCGTTCATATGTTGTTTTCTTCAGATCTATAATAGATTTTTCCAGCTCATTTATGTTTTTGTGCATGCATTCATAAAGACTTTCGTATGAATCTTGTGGTATAAATTTATCTGCCTTTTCTTGCAATACCTTAATGTTATCTTCCAAGATCTTTAGTAGTGATGAGCGAGTACTAAAATGCTCGGGTGCTAGAAGCTCGGGCTGAGCATCCCGAGATACTCGTGTACTCGGCCCGAGTACCGAGCCCAATGTTATCCTATGGGAGACCCGAGTATTTTTATGAAATGACTGCCGGCAGCATGTAGAAACCCTAAAAATGTCACAAAAGTCTCAGAAGAGTGCTCAAATGACATGGCAACACCATGGGGAAGACCCCTGGAAGCCTTTCTCACTCAAAAGTCACAGCTGTGAACAATCTTGTCCAAGTTTCACGCCAATTTTACGGAGTCACCAGAAAACCTTCCAAAATGACACCAAAATGAATATTCAGGGTGGAAATGTTAAGGGCACATACCCAATAGTGAGATACAGCTGGTGTATGTTACTTTTTGTGATTACATGAAAGATTTTACGTGAAAACATTGTGCGGCACTCCGATGTCCCTGAGAAGAGACGTACATGAAGGCCTCTTGACATAATGTGCCCATTTTGAGGAACTGGGTTTATTGTAGTATTTTCCTTTGCCAGGGCAGTCCAAAATTAGGAGGTTCACCAATGCCCCTGGATAGAGACGTGGATGAGGGCCTGTAAACCTGAAGTGCCCATTGTAAGGAAGTGGGTGTATTGTAGTATAGCCCTTTGACAGGGCAGCCAAAAATTGGGAGGCTCCATATTGTCCCTGGATAGAGACATGCAGGAGGGCCTGTAAACCTGAAGTGGGTGTATTGTAGTGTAGCCCTTTGGCAGGGCAGCCAAAAATTGGGAGGCTCCACATTGTCCCTGGATAGAGACGTGCAGGAAGGCCTGTAAACCTGAAGTGGGTGTATTGTAGTATAGGCCTTTGGCAGGGCAGCCAAAAATTGGGAGGCTCCACATTGTCCCTGGATAGAGACGTGCATGAGGGCCTGAAAACATTTTTCCCATTGAAAAGGAGCGGGTATCCTGTCGTGGTAATGCCCATTCAAAAAGAATGGGCATAAAAATTTACCACTGGGGGTATACCTGAAACAACAGCCTAACTATTGTAACGGTCATCATGGTGGCACATGAGGAGAAGGAGGAGCAGTCCAACGATTAGCCAAGGAAGAGGAAGACGACGTGGTGGATGATCCAGTAGCTGACCCAACCTGGCAGGAGGATATGCAGAGTGAGGACAGCAGTGCACAGGGGGAGGGAGGCGTAGCATCCCAACAGGCAGTACGAAGCAGGGTCGGGTCCGCAGGCAGAAGGCAGGCAACCGTTCCCCGGAACAACAACACGACACAAGGTGCCTGTGCAAATGTTAGGTCTTCCCGAGTCTGGCAGTTTTTTAAGTTGGCTCCAGATGACTCTAAAAAGGCCATTTGCAACACCTGCCATGCCAGCAGCAGCAGGGGTACGAAAACTAGCAGCCTGACCACCACCAGCATGATCAGGCACATGTCAGCCAAGCACCCGACTTTGTGGGAAGTACAACAGAGTCGAGGAGCGGTGCTTGCTGATGTCACTGCTACGTCTTTGCATGTTGTGCGTGCGAGCCAATCCCCTGTACATGCAGGCCGCGAACAAGCCTCCGGCCCTGCACCTGAAGTTGCCCAAGCACAAATAACCCCACCATCAAGCACGTCCTTGTCCCAATTCAATTATCCATTCAGCAAACCTTTGAACGCAGGCGCAAATACGCTGCCAACGCCCCACATGCCACAGTCCTGAATTATCACATTTCGCGACTCATAGCGCTAGAAATGTTGCCTTTCCGGCTGGTGGAGACGGAAGCATTCCGCGACCTGATGGCGGCTGCTGTCCCACGTTACTCGGTCCCCAGCCGCCACTATTTCTCCAGATGTGCCGTCCCCGCATTGCATAACCTCGTGTCCAACTGCATCACACGTGCCCTGAACAACGCTGTTTCAGCCAAAGTCCACCTAACCACAGACACGTGGACAAGTGCTTGTGGGCAAGGCCGCTACATCTCCTTGACAAAACACTGGGTTA